>JAUZNK010005681.1:0-43146 GCA_035046665.1 Euphysa ruthae
ACATACATATATATATATCTGAGTAATTTGATTGACATATTTTTGACTGGTATTTAGAAATATATGCTCTAAAAGGGACTATGCACTATGCTTTTATTTGCCCTGCAGTTATTGTTATATCTATTTTTTGAAATATTATTTTATGTTGCAATCAAGTAAAACACTATATTATGCATCAAAATTTTCAGGTTCGACCATTTGTTAGTCATGAATTACACTTGAACAGTGTACCTTGTTTGCAATGCGTTCCTAATGAAGCACAGCTCGTCATCGGCAATGATAGACGTTTTACTTTTGATCATGTATTCAACCAGCTTATCACCCAGGTAACCATCTGTTTTGTTCGCTTTTTCTTTTTTTATTAATATCCACTTGATAATTAGAAAAGTTAGAAAATGGAAAACCGAGTTTATCAAAACTTTATCAAAATTTTTTACATAAATCTTAAACATATTTTCAGGATTTTTTTAAATGATGTTTACATCTGATATTCTTTGTATTATTTTTTAGAGTGATGTTTATCAAAGTTGTGTGAAAGACCTTGTAGAATCATTTTTTCAAGGTTATAATGCCACTGTCTTTGCTTATGGGCATACTGTAAGAAATATTCTTTATTACTCTTTCGTTTTTTTTTGTTTTTTTATTCTATTGGGGCTTAAGTAGATTAAATTAGGTTAGCAAGTGGAATCTTTAAATTTGTGGTAAGAAATATTTGATTTCAAACCAAGTTGTCTAAAAATCCTTTAAAATTACTTTCTCCGACGGTAATAAACGTTAATGATAATGGTTTGATTTTTAAAAAATTATATTTTTGTGTGCTTGCAGCTCCTTCATCGTTTATTGTAGAATGCATGTTAATGATCACACATGAAATTCAAAATATTGGTATTTTATTTAGGGCTCTGGTAAAACACACACAATGGGAACTGGGGATCGTTCTTATTTTGATGAAGATGAATGCGGTATCATTCCAAGAGCTGTCAATGATATTTTTAACAAGTTAGATGTGAGTTGTTTTGGTCTAGAAAAAAAAGCTTTCATCTCTTTGTAGCTTGCACAAGAATCAATGGTTATCTTTTTACTCAAATGGTTACCTGTTTAAAATTAGTCTTTCAGTTATGAGTCAATGGAAATTTCTTGCATTTTTCATTTCTTAATTGCTTTTTTCTTTTATATCTTTTTTTCTCATTGTAGTTATAATATTATTTATATAACTTTTCTAAAATGTTCTGAAAATTCCCTAATTTTTTATTGTTTTTTATTTCTTTGAAGTCATTGAGGGTATATTTTGAGCCATTGTGCTTAGCTGATATAACTATAAAGCCTATTACAACAGAGTAATTAAAAACAGAATTTTTATTGAAATTCTAATTATTTCTCTTTTATATTTCGCATGAAGTTATCAGGTCATCAAGGGAAACGTTTCATTTATATTGTTTTTTTTTTATTGTTATTTCAAAAGCTTTTTTTCTTTTTATTTTACATTATTTTTGCATTCACTCATGTTTTTCTGTACGTTCATTCATCTAATGTTTTTATTTCAAGATCTGAGATCATAAGGGAAAGTGAATGACAGTTTTATATTGTTGAAAAATGACATTTTATAAGTTGACTGGAAATCTGTTCATTCATTTATTTATTTATTTTTTTTTTTTTTTGAGTAAATTTCTGCCTATTGCATTGGGCCCAAAAACTAGATTTTTGAAACTTTCTCCAAATACCTCCTTGTATTATAGCTCATATTTTCTAAATTGCATTGCATTATAGTTCATATTGATAAATAGCATTGTATTATTACCTCATATTTAAAAATAGCCTTGAATTATAGCACATATTTTAAGGCATAACAAAATCCTACAGTGTCTGCATGTATTAAGTTTTCTAATGTTCTAAAGAAAAGATATTCCCAGAAGCATCGAAAAGTTTATAAATAAAAGCTTATAAAATTACTTGTTAAAATATTCATCAAATGATTTATTTTTTGTTGTAATGTATTATCTTTTTTCAAAATAAATTCTTGTTACTATTAAATTGCAAATTACTGTTATGTTATAAATATGTTATAAATATGTGTGTTCTATTTTTAAACTGTTTTTTAAATTAACCGCTAATTTAATATTAGAATGTATAGGAAATTAAAACACTGATTGGAAATGAACCTTCAAGTTATTTTCAGATTTTTAATTTTAAATGTTACAGTTCATACATTGACTTTGGAAATGCGTTATAGGCTTTTGCATTATGTGCAACATATACAACTAACTATACATACATAGAGAAAAATCCTTTTTAAAATATGTTGTCACTTAAATCTTGGTAGTTTTACTCTAGTGTTATTGTTAATAATGATGCTTCAAAAGTTTTGGTTTTTTGACAATGACGGACATCACCTGATATAAGCTTTTAAGCCTTGTTGATAATCTTAGTTTTTGTAAGGATTTTTTTTTTTTTCCATTTTTCAGTTCTTTGAGTATTTCTAAAATATAGTAAAAATGTAAGTGAAATAATATGCTGCGTTCTACTTCAATGAGATAAGCAAACTATAAGATCGTTAGGGTTCAGTGAAAAGGTCTTTCAGATCTTTTTCTGACTTCCCAATTCACTTAAGAGTTTCATGTGTACGATATTTTATATACAAACATACAACTTTTATTACTGTTATTCTTTTAGTTATGTTATATTTTGTAAATTTAACATTGAAAACTTGTAATTTTGCTATGTCAAACTGAAATATATATTATATAACATGTTCCAGGATTTGGAAGGTGAGACTTCGTGTACAATAAGTGTATCGTTTATTGAAGTTTACAAAGAAGATATTGCTGATTTATTATCCAACTGCACGAAGAATCTTATGATCAGAGAAGATGAAGGTGGAGATACTGGTAATTTTATAGTGTTTTCGGGTTTAGAATATGCAACCAACATCATTTACAAAAATCTCCCTCATTTACAAAAAGCTCCATCATTTTGAGCTGTAGGAAATATTAATTTGTGAATTTATTATTGCAGTTTTTCTTTTCAATTTTTAAACTTTTTTTATCAAGTTTTGGAAACTCTTTCAAGCAAATGGGACAAAAGGATTTAAAAAATTTAAAAAAATGATTTTGATGTCAAATGATCATAAATATACACCAAATGTACAAATACACAACATGCTGAAAAGCATATTATTACTAATGCTGAATTTCTGCAGCACATGGGTTAAACCTTGCAGTCGGCTACTTTTTTCTTTTCAGGGGCAACTGTATATTATATTTACTAGGGATTGTCTTCAATTGCATAGTTCGCTGTGCGTGGATATATAGCTTTTATATTTCAAAGACATCAATGAATAATGCTTTTAATAAATAGCTCTCAATATAAATAGAAAATAGATAGTGTTTCCAAAATGGTGCTAAATTAAAAAAAAACAATAATAATTGAATGAGGTGTCATACAGGTTTATAAATATGAAAAGGTTTTCTGTTTCAAGTTTAAACTGTTTGCAACTGTTCAATAAATTCAAACAGTTGTGAATTTATCTTGTAAATTTTTTATTTTTACAGGCATATAATACACATCTTTCCTCTGCCAAAAAGTTCTTGGAATAAAGTTTAATTTATATTCAATAGATTCGAAGTGTGAAGGAATAGTTGCAAAATCAGTTAACTATATCTTCAAAAAAAAATTGTGAATATTCAAAAGCAGTCTCGATGCCTTCTTTGTATTAATTCTTTAGCAATTGTTATTTCCAATAAATCTTTTAAAAATATAAATTAATATATGAATTTTCTTGAAATGGAGTCAATGTCTTTAAGCTTTGATAGATTGTTCTAAATAGTTTAATGGTTTGAGACTTGAAGCAGTGTGGTTATGGTTCTTTACAAAATTTTTACAATTTTTGTAAATATCAGAAATTGATTTATCTTTTGGAAAAATACAAAAAACATTTTTATTTTTGGAACATGGAGTAGAAGTTAAATAATTCTCTGTATAAATTTTGTGAAGGTGTTCATAAGTTTTAGACCTAAAGCGTCTTTTGTATAAAAAATTAATTTTAAATTCTTTGTGCAAAGTTAAGTGGCAATACTTTATAGGGAAACCAGAAAGTTTATTTGCTTGTTCACTAATTTGTTAGCCATGAATTGTCTTATTTTTTTATTCAATTTTCCATCGGTGCTGAACTGATATTAGAGTTACTCACCGTAAGCTTTATCAAAGCAAAAAAGGTTAACCACTATGCTTTAGAAATTTATGCTTTTACTAAAATGTGTATAAAACTTAATTTTTCATGAAAATTTGAAAGTTTTTGCTTTTTTTGTTGTTGATTTTGTTGACTAATGGGACATTTAAAATGTATAACATTATTTCTTGAAAACTGAAATATTTTGTTGCGTTATAGTTGTTGTAGGAATGTGCAAGGAGGTAGTTGAGAGCATTGAAGACGTTCTTACTCTCCTTGATGCTGGTACTGCAATGCGCCATGTTGGGTCAACTTCTATGAATGAGTTATCAAGCCGTTCACATTGCATATTTACATTGTATTTAGGTATGTAATAATCTCAATTTTAATAGAGATTTTCCAATAACAAAACCTCACTTTATTTTATTTTTTTTTCCAAATTATCACTTTTGTTATTGTGATCCAGACATGATGAAATTTGCCTCTGGATCGACATTTTTCTAGGTATCTCAAAAATCATTGTTTAGAATATTCTGTTATCAGCTCAGTGTGCGCGTATGTTCTGTTCATACAGAGAGCAAATATTTTTTTAGAGAAAAAATTATCTATGGTTATATCTTCTTAATGAAGATATAAATCAATGACATCTGAAATTTTCATGTGAATATAAGTAAAAAAATTACCTTAAAACTTATCTTTAGAACAGATACCTCTGTCAGAAGATCATGATGGTAAGTTTCAAACATTTAGCATATTTAAGTTGTAAATTATTTCCATCCAATCATATTTCAATTCCCATTCCACTTACCAGGACACGGATCTATTCATTGCTTTAGTTTCATTTAGAGGTAATGTTTTGAGTTTTGAGTTTTTTTTAAAATAAGTAATAATATGATTTGGGCGTTTTTAATTGATTTTTTAACAAGGCTAGCTTGGAGACATGCCAAGAAATCAATATTTTTTACTTTATTTCACCATATGGTATGCATTATTTGTAGATTTTACTCAGACTTTATATGATAAAAGAAAATTTTGTTAGTGATACAGGAGATTTGCTTCAGGCATTCAAGAATTTTTCCTTAGTGCATTTCCTAAGAAATTTTGCCAGTTCATCCTCATTCACAAAGATTTGGGAATTGAAATCAGTGAGGTGGGTTAAATTTAAAAAAATAAATTAATTATATTTTGATTTAACACTTCCTTTAAATTTCAGGAAAAATATTGACATCCCAGTTTCATTTTGTTGATCTTGCTGGTTCAGAAAGAGCACATAAAACAGGTAACAAAGGTGAAAGATTCAAGGAATCAGTTTCAATAAATTCTGGTCTCCTTGCCCTTGGGAATGTGATCAGTGCATTATCAGATAATAAACGCAAGAATCAGCATATTCCTTATCGAGAGAGTAAATTGACACGTCTATTAAAGGATTCTCTTGGGGGAAACAGTCGAACTGTGATGATTACATGCTTAAGCCCATCATTATCAGATTTAGATGAAAACATTAACTCACTTAAATATGCAACCAGGGTGAGTAATGCTGGATTATGGAAATAAAATTTTGTTGCACTATACGTTAACGTTTTTGCTTTTAATACATTCAAGCCATTCACAATAATTGGGAATAATGGGTGAAGACCCATTCCTAACAATTAAAAAAAAAAAAAAAAAAAAAAAAAAAACAATGCGTTTTGATCAAAAGTTCAGAATTTTAAAAAATATGTAGAATCTAAAGCAATATATATCATTATGGCCACTTCAGAGTAAGTAAATTTTTGCATTTATAGAAAACATATTTTCATGATATAAATCATAATATCATGATATAAATCATAATAATAATCATGATATAAATCATGATATAAATCAAATTTTATGATATAAATCATAATTGCATTAAATTGTCTAAACTTTTATGAATTGCTTGCATAATCACTCACGAATACAAGCATTTAGCCAAATAATTTATCATTGCATTGAACTAATGGTGTCTTGCAGTTAAAACTCAAAAGTCATGATTAGATTATATAGTTAGTCTCATCAGAAATCAAAACCTTTCAATTTAACTCTCTAACAAGCAACACTTGCCTTTTATAAATCTAAAATTTTAAATTTCAATAAAAGTTTTCTCTATTTGCTTCCTTTTCTCCAATAATTATTTGGGACATTATTTGATTTTCTTCCTATAAACACATGATTTGATTATAATGATCTTATCTCTCGGTAAATAAACTATCAAATAATTGAATACAAATCAATTTGATTGTCTCATGGGAGGAATCGAACTCCTGACCTCTGGTTTGACAACCATTTCTCTGACCACTGAGCTTTAATAACGGACAAAATAGTTGATTAATATTATGTATTTGATAATTTCAGAGGTATCCACATCTGCTGCTGCAGGTGTATAGATATCCATCTATAACAGCACCATAATAATGGGGCTTGTGAGCGAGTATTGTATTCTTAGAGCACTGGTTTTCAAGCCAGGGGCCACATGTTTGATTCCTCCCATGAGACAATCGAATTGATTTGTGCTTATTTATTTGATAGTTTATTTATTTCATAGTTTATGTAACATAGGGTGCTTATATTACACATGACCTGATTGTGAGATTATTAAATATATAATTCAATTACTATTTTTGGACTTAAATGTGCAAAATGTACCGATCAATTATCAAATTTTTATGTAGGCAAAATTAATCCATAACAAGCCAGTACTTAATTGGAACCCAGAGCAATCACAGATCTCAGTCATGGCTAATCAAATTCAGGTATACTAATTTAAATATTTATTTAAGTTTTAATATTGATTGTCATTTTCACTGGAAATTGTTTACCCTAATCATAAATCAAACGTAAGTAACGCATTGGTGTTAACAAATGTCTCATCTGGCCACAATTAAATTTCTGAGAAGTTAAGGTTAAGAAAGTTTAGAATTTTTGCTTTTTCTTTTTTTGGTAATTTTTTCATAACAGAGTGCTAATATTTGTAAAAATTCTAAACTAATAAAATATAATTTAATTCCATTAATCATAGCTGTGTTTTTGCGCCTTCAAAATCAATGCTCCAGTCAATATAAATATAGTATGAGAAATTAAAATTGTAAATTTTATAAAATTTTATTTAAAGTTTATTCTTTTTTTTAATTGATCATTAATTTTTTCACCACAACTTAGATTGTTGCACATTAATTTAACTGTGTACATCAACTTATATTTTGGTTAACTGGATCAACTGCAAATACCTTTTCACTCTCAATAGCTACAGTATTGCTGTACATATTATATGAGACGACTGGAAAATTGCACTAGTTGGCTTTTTGATTGAATAGAGTTGGTTTTCCCACGAGAGTTTCTTGACAGGAAGGACATTCGGGCAGTAAAATCAACTTGGTCCAATACCAATCACATACAGAGCCTGTGTCCGACCCCTAGTATTAGGATTTTGCTGAGTTGATCTATTGCCTTTCACATTGTCACAGGCTTATGGTAAATCTTTTTATATAGTGGGGTATGACTTTATTTTGCTTCTGATATGTTGCTTGCTCTGTGACGAGAGTACTTCCATGTTAGAAGTGAAATAATTCTCTGGTTGTGATTTAATTTTTGGGTGGTGTTGGGATTTTCTCCGGATCTAAGTGTGCCTAAAGCTTGTGTACATGTAGGGACATTCAAAACAGGTAAGGGGAGGTAATTGAACAACGTAAAGCTGCATACAACAACTTTAAAAGTCAGAGATAATGTTTGTAGTGTTAGTTGTGACAAATAAAATTGATTTTTTGTATTCCTTTGTAAATTTTTATGATACGGATTTCAGTTATCTAAACTCTGTCAGTTGGGAATTCTTCAATTAAGTTTTACCATTGTAGAGAGTTCATTTGGAAATAATTAGAACTTTTGCAAAGGCATTTTCCATCTGAACTAAATCCCTGGAACTTGTTGGCAAAACTATTCAATCCCTTAACATCTACTTATATGGAATTGTTTAGGTCAAATAAAATTTAAGAACAAATAGGCATTTATTTGTTTATAGCTATTTGAATTAGCATTTTATTGAACTGCAGAATAAATATTAAATCAGCTAATGCAAGGTCTTTTTTCTGTTCAAAAATATTTTTTTTCTTTCCCTAGGCGTTATAGGCTAAAAGCGGCTGGCCATGTAATTAAGTTAACCCAACCAAATTTCAGCCAAATCATCCTGATTTAACCTACACTACAGTTTTGAAGTTATATTACATCTACCTCTAGTAATACCAATCAATAAAATTTAAATCGATTTTTAGTATTCTTATAATGATATAGGCTTTACAAGGTCAATTATCAAAGCAGAACACAATGATACTGGCTGGAAATAATGAAATTGACTTGGTGCACCAACTTCAGATAGAAAATAAAAGGTGAAAATTTATCAATTTTTTATTTATCAAAAATATTTCTTAGGAATTTATTTCCCATGAATTTTTCACTATATAGATGTTATTGAATAGTGATTGTTTGGCGTGCCTGCAATTTAATGAGCAAAGGAACCTGATTCAAAACTGATCTAATGTAGTTAGTTGACTCTACAATATTTCTGATGAACCAAACTATATTATTTGGGCATGGCTTATATATGTTTGTATACAATTTTCCTTTAAGGTAGGATTTGAATATTCATTTTTTAGCTATAGAATAGATCATTTATTTAGAGGAAGGTTTTTAGGGTACCGGATAATGTAAGCACTGGAGAAATATTCTTTGGTGTTTCCAAAGGCATGGCTATTTTGACCCTCAAACTAAGATACAGAAAATTTATCTGGATTCTATAACTCCTCGTACAATAATCTAAAAGTCGATATAGGTATCTTATCCTTTACCATGTTCATATCCCTATGTGATTATTATTGAATTTTTGTTTTTGTTAGGTATGAAAATGAGGAAGAGAATTTTCGCAAGTGTTTCAAAGAGATCAGTATAGTTATACAAGCAATAGAAACGTTATGCGTATTACCAGAACCTCTTAAACAAAATATAGATGTATGGAAGAAACAATGGAATACATTGTATTATACCCGTCCCATATATTCTAGTAGTGAACTAGAAAAATCTCAAGATTTTACCCTAAAAAGTGAATGCCTTAAGGTATATTAATTTGTAATATTGTTGGTGTTGCATTTTTTTGTCATTTTTGTATGGCAGTTATTCTATACTTCCACACATCGAATGTATTTTTTTAAATTTTATTTTATTTTTTTTTTTTTTTTTTTTGCTTATTTCTCAGCTTTATTCTATTTTTTTTTTCCTGAATATTTTATCACTGCTCATTTATTTTTGCATTTTGAGTTGTTCCTTTTAGTTTATCTCATTGCGAAAACTTTCCTTGTCACTATTTACCTGTTTGTTACATTTTAGTGTAAAAGCCAATTTGATAACTATAGTAATCTCTACATGTTGAAGAAAGCAGAGGTGGATGCAGTTCAAAATGAAATACGATCTTTTGGTGAAGAAAATGCTGCGTTAAGATTAGAACTTGATAAAGCCTTGATTAAAAACACTGAATTGCAAGAGCTTTTAGAGGAGAAAGAAATGAATTTGCAACAAATTAGGAAATTTAATAGCGGTTAGGGCATTTCCATTAGCTGATAACTATATTTTTCCCACTTCCACCATTTCATATAAAAATTACGGTCTTTTATATGCTATATCATGGCATTTTTTTTGTATTTTCAGGCGTGGCTATTATAGGTTTGAAATCAGTTTCTAAATTTTTGCACCAAAGTTATACACTTGTATTTTTAAGTTTTATTTTAAAATTTAATCGCGTTTTTTTAAAATTATTTTTAAGCCAGTTTTAAAATGGTAATGGCAAATTTGGAAAAAATCTGATTTTTAAAACCATGCTATTTGAATTAATCATCTAATTAGACAAATTTTTAATATCATAATATACACTTTGCTGCAACTGGATTTTTAAATATGATTTCTTATAATGCATGCAGCAGTAAGAAAATTAAAGATTTTCCGATTTATGCTTTTAGATAACATGGATGAAAGACCTGCTGCAAGTGTTGTGCATAGCACTGTTGAGGAAAAAGTTCTTGAAAAATTTCACGCAAAAAATAATACTTTGATCTGTCAAGTTGATGAAATGGACACCGTTGAGTACGATCAAAATATCAGCTCAGATGAAGGGTCAATGTATGTGTTTTAGGATTTGATAAACGCTTTTTTGACTCCAAAATTTTTTGACTCCAAACTATACCTATTTAATTCCATAAGTCCACCCAAAAGCATCAATTTGGGCTTCTTTTTTTTTTTGATTTTATTTATTCATTTGGGTCAAAAAGTGATAACTGTTTTTAATTCTGGACACAAAAATGACATATTTAGCAAGATGTCCTAATTTTGATCAAATATGATGTTAAAATATTAAAAAGATTTCTCCGTTCTGAATCAAACCAAGTTTTATCCGAAACTTTGTGTTTTATGTCAATTTCAGTTGAGATTTTTAAAAAAATTATAAAAAATTGTTTAACCCATATAAGCATGCACCAGGAATTTTCGTTACCACAGATTCTTTTCGAGTTTTTTTAAATATATAAAACACTTAAGCAAGGTTTTTCGTTATCCTCTGGACCTTTTATGAAGTAAGACATCATCTTACCCAAATGGGCACTTATCTAAAATTTCTTTGTTTAGCGTTAGCTTATTTTAGGATTTTTCAGATAAAATTTGACAGCTTTGACAATTTTCAAAGATTTAACCAGTGTTTTAATTTACTAGCAAAAGTTCTAGACCTAAATTAAGACAAAAAATTTCTGGAAATACCTATTTTTCACTAATAAGATGTTTAATAAGAAATTTTATTTTAATTCTGCCAGACTGTATGTTGCTAGGAATATCATGTCTGATAATTCCCCTGAGTTATGGAAAAAAAGGGAATATTACACCTGTTCACAAAAAAAAAAAAAACAGTCTAAAAACTCTGGTATCAACTATAGACTAATATCCCTTCTGCCCACATTAGGAAAATTTATTTGAAAAAAATATTTATAATAATTTTTTCAAATACCTTCAAGATACTGCTCTCAAAAAATCAAGTTTGATTAAAAAAAAATTCACTGAAATCCTTCCCTGGAGACCGGAGGTGTTTCCTGTGATATATCTAAAGCGTTTGACAAACTTTGGCATAAAGGTCTAATATATAAACTGAAATGCAATGACATTAATGGAAAATTCTATACGATTTTGGAGAATTACTTATGTAATCATCAACAAAGAATTTTGTTAAATGGTTGATTGTCTGATTGAGTGAGTATTAATGCTGGTGTTCCACAAGGCTCTGTTTTTGGCCCCTTATTATTCCTAATTTACATAAACGATCTTGCTGGAAACTTAGTTTCAGTATCCAAATTATTTGTTGATGATACATCAATTTTTTCTATTGTTTTTGATGTTAATAAATCTTCTGAAGATTTGAATAAAGGCCTTAGTACTGTCAAAGATTGGGCACACCAATAGAATGTCATTCATTCCTGACCCAATCAACCAGGCCAACTGAGATTGTTTTTTTCCCTTAAGAAACAGATGTTTGTACAACAGAGTTTATATTTTAACCAAGTTGACCCAATATAAAAGCATCTAGTTTTAATAATGGATAAACAACGTTAATGAGAAGATATCAAAGGTAATGAAAGATATCAGTCTTCTCAAAAAACTGTATTGTTACTTGCCATGCAATTCTTTATTAACCATCTATAGATTATATATACAATCAGCCACAAAATGCGTCTTTTTGTAGGAAGATTGAATCTGTCCAGTGCATTGCTGCCTTAGCTATCACAGAAATAATTAAAGGTACTAACCAAAATTGTCTATACAATGAACTTGGTCTTGAAACCCTAAGTTATAGGCGTAGGTATCGTAGACTAGTTTATTTCTTTAGTATTGTTAACTCTAGTTATCCCAAATATATCTCAGATTTACTTCCAAATAAACAGAGATCACGAAATCCTCTACATGTTAAATTATATACTGAAACCATTTCACATACTAAATATATCCATGGCATTTTTTCCCCTTTTATATTAAATAATGGAATTAATTAAGCTCTGGTTTGCGAAACTCAGAGTCTGTCTCATTATTCAAAAATGCCCTTGTGAAACTCTACCGACCATGATAAAAAAAAATATATATATATACAATTTTGAATTACCTTTTGCTAGTACCTAATCACTTCTGCTAGTGTCTAATCACTTCTGCTAGTGTTTATTTCTAGAATATTTATTTTTATTTTGGTGAGTTTAGAATTCTATCTGTGGATATTGGTGCACTGCTTTTGTTTTTTTAAATTTCTGCTATAAATGTTTTGCAGTTAGATTTTATTGTATAATGTAAGCAGTTTCACCCATATCTTTAACTGAGAATTTGGTCACTTTATAAGGGTTCTTTAAAAAAATGATCTTAACAATAGTGTTTAATGTTCCTAACAAATAAAGGTGTCTTCAAATTTGAATAAGACAATTGTGCCACTAAATTTGATATTATTAAGGTCACCAAAAACGAAAAGTTTGAAACCCTTTTAGTTTTGTGTCTTGCTTTACAATTTTTACTATCATAATGTAGGTTTGTTGATTTTTTTTTGAAGCAAACATTTTCTTAGAATAAAAAGTAACATTTTTGATATGTATGATATGTTAGTTTCAAATGTATAAAGTATAGCTAACACTTTTGATAGGGGTGGTGATGTCCTTATTTCTTGTTTGAATAAACACACAGTTTGTGAAATTGATTTCAATTATTTAAATAAATTTGAATTTAGTTATGTTGTGGAGACTAAATCAGAGTTTACACTGAATCTGAAAGACCTGAAAAACATTTATTGTTTTATTTGGGTCTAGTATGTTGATGTTTATTTTTTATAAAAACTGTAGAAATATAACTACCTAAATTACATTAACTTTGATGTAAAAATCAAGTTTTGGAAAATTTTCCAGTAACTGCACTAGATTTTGCTCAATCATTGTATCAAGTTTGTAGATCATTACGGGTAATTAACAGCTTTGCATTTTTGTTTATGTAATGTTTATGTGCTTACAGTGTGAAAAAATAGGCTATTCATTAAATAAGATATTCAAAACATTAGAAATTTAGCAGCAGGTATGTATGTTAGTGCATAAAATTCATTCTAAAATCATGCAGAATACTTAGATTTTTAATTATTTATATTATTTTTTTAAAGAAATGGTGACCATGCCAAAACAGATGATTCTTCTTTGTTTAAACAGAAGTTTACATCAAATATTCCTTGTCACATTGGACTACTTCAGAAGAAACGAGCAAATGTAAGTATGTGTTAAACTTTGTTTGGTAACATTTTTTTTTTTTTGCTGATATTAGGCCAGATTAAATTTATATGTTGTGTGGCATTTCTTGTACACCCATAACTAAAATCACTTATTTATTGTACACTGAGATGAGTCGCCTCAAATTAGGGTATTTGTAGCCCAAAAAAAAAATACTTTGGTATTTTGTTTCTCAGAAGTAATATGGCCTATAGTACGCATGGTCTAAGAGTAAGGAATAAACACTCTAAATTTTTCCAGCTTTGAAAAAATAATTTTTTATGTCTTGCTTGTTAACTTTTGATTGATAAAGATTAATTTCTGAAAGGAATTTTTACATTGTTACGACTGTTTTATGAAAAATGCAACAGTGTTACGGTGTTATTCAATTTTAAACTTGGTTTTATGTACCTGTTTACCAATAATAGGAAATAATTTTTTGTAAAATTGTATTTATTCTCATGTATTCTATTTTCAGAAAAATTTTTTGAAGAATACTAAAGTTGATACTGATGATGATGAAAATGTTCTGAAAGAGTTACATTCTGGAAGGGAGAGCGCACTTCTTTTTGCAAAAGAATCAGAGAAGAATAGGAGAGGATTTGCTAGTCGTCTCAAAGACTTAGAGCACAATATAAGGTTTGATTCTAGCAGACTATGGTATTTCTGAATTATCTTACTATATTGTGCATTTATGCTCTTTACATGTTACATTAGTCTCAAAAAATTTTCAATTTTTGATATAATTCAATATGCAACCCGCAGATATCATTGGACTTTTGAAAAACCCATTTAAACATTTTTTAAAGAGGAATTCTTCAACCGCTATTCATCTACTGCAAAAAATTATAAACCTTCCCAAAAAGATCTGTGCAAAAAGTAAATAAAATTATAATTTAAATTTGGGCAAAATTAATATTAAATTAAAAGTTATAAATTTTTACCAATTTGTGTCTGTGATAGAGACCATAAGCTTGAAGTATGGGTACATCGAACTTTTTTGACACCCTCATATTTGTAATAGAATTGATACATTAGCAGCCTTTTGAGTTATATTGAAAATCACTATGTAAAAGAAACATAATTAGTTTTTTGTCAGAAATGTTTGCAATTGACCCTATTAACCCTTTAAGTGGAAGAATTGTATTCCAGACCAAGCTAGGTTCTTGTTAAAATCTTGGATCAATATAACGCTAAAATTTTGCCACTTTCCAGCTCAGTCAATAGAGCATCTGATTCCCAACCACATGATCTTACGCTCAAACCCAGCTTTTTGGTGCGGTAAGTTTGGATTTTTATCTCTTCTTTAGCTTCCTGCCTAGTAATGGCTTCTAGCCTTGCAAGAAGGGAATTGTTAAAAAATGTAACGCTTGTGAAACCAAATTCTTAAATTAAAAATGTTTTTTATTTTTTTTTTTTTTTGTTATTATGATTATTATTATTGTTTGAGATCGAATAATGGTGGAATAAGTAATATTTAATTTCTTTATAAAAAATTCCATTATGAAGCTTTTGTGTTTTTATTTTTGTATAAATGTTCAAGATTTACGAGGTAGATCAATACCTAATATCTCAATACCATGAATTTCTTTGTTATATTTTATAGGAGATTTAAGTTCAACCATAATTTTTTTAAAAAGGTCTCACTACAACTGGAACTTAAATAAAAGATGAGATAGGTTATAAAAATGGGTTTCTCTTGTGAAAAAATATAACTTCACTAGCTTGTTTGATTGGGTCAGGATTAGAAGATATTCTCTATTAGAATACCTAATATGTCTTTGTTTTTATGTGTCTATGTCTTTATTTGATTCTGTTGTAGATTCAGTAATGTCATCAGCAAAAATTACCTTGAATTTTAATATTGTCAGAAAGGTTGTTTATTTTGATTAAAAATAAATACATATTTAAATTACATAAAGGTACTAAAAATTCATGGCTTTTCACTCTGCTTTATTGTTTTGATGATTTAAGATGAAAAATGAAAAAAATTTTTTAAATTAGGTTTTGTGACTGTAAAATGAAATTCTGTATGAAAGCAGTTATTCTAAATTGTCTTTTGTTATTGACCGGAATCGTGTCAATACCATCAAAAGGTCAAAAAGTGATCTACAAAAATTTTGTTAAATAAACAACTGCAAAAGAAGGTTGATTCAATTTTAATTTATAGAGGGAATTAATTGTGTCAAGCAAATTGCGCTTTAATATATTTTATCCCAAATATTTTAAAACAGCAGATTTCATGATCAGTCTTTTAAGGTGTTTCCCTCTAATGAATCAGAAAACTAATTAAATTTTTTCAGGTAAATAAATGTAATGCTCCTGAATACCACAGTAATAACTTAGCATGTTTCTATAATATTTTTTTAAATTTGACCTATTTTGAAGCGCTTTCTTCTTATAAACTAGGTTCTATAAAAATCTATGCGTTCTGAAACCTTTTATGAATTTGCAAAGTCAAATGTGGATTTAAGTTTTCAATCAACAATTGTTATAGTTATTTGTTTGTTCTAAAAACATGTTATTCTTATAAAATGAAACCCTGAAAAATCAGAAAATTCAGAACATTTAGTTTGTCTTTGTGTAAAATCGTGATTTAAAGAGTATTGAGAGAAAGAAAGATGATTTTAACTATTTCTATAGTTTCCCATTATAAGGAATGAAGATTTAAAAACAACTACCAGCGAAAAATAATAAGAGAACCCCGATAGTTTTGAATGCACATTTCTTCACTTGATATTTTTTCTAGACAAAAAGAACAACTTGTTAAAGAGCTAGCTCAAAACGAAAGAGAGGCAAAAGAAGCTATCGTAGGATATAAAGAAAAGCTTACAAAAGTTGAAAAGGAATATAATAAAGCAAATAAAGAGCTTGAAATAGTCCGTAACAAGTTGGAACAAGATACAACTAAAGATATAACTGTGCATAAAAAATTAGAAATCGACTATAAAAAGAAACTAAAAGTCATGGAAAAAAAGCTTGCTGCTGTCAAACAAAAGGAAGCAGCACATGATCGATTTTCAAGTATTCAGGCCAACAAGGAAAAGAAGATTAAAGAACTGGAGATATCTCTTGGTCGAATGAAAAACCAATATCATGAAATCCACCGTCAATTAAAGTCTGAGCTTGATAAGATACAATTTTTCGAAAATGAGCAACGTAAAAAGGAATTAAGAATAAAAGAATTGGAACACAAAACTGATCAGCAGCAGAAATTATTGAAGTTGAAAAATGAAGAAGTCATTGCAGCTCAAAGAAAACTTCGGTTTTCTGAAAACTCCAGGTAGTATTCATATTATGGCTAACTTCCTAAACAGTTTTTCATATTTATTTTCTGTACGCCTTCTCTTATTAGCAGAATTCATTGGAAGCTTTATATTAGAGTTATTCTCTAATCCCTATGAATAAGGGTATTGCTTTCTCTTGATACCACATTGACCAGTTTTTCATCTCAATACCAGATTAACCAGTTTTTCATCTCTGGTACCACATTGTCCAGTTTTCATCTCGGTACCACATTGACCATATTTCCATTTCAGCACCACATTGACCAGCTTTTAATCTAGGTACCACATTGATCAGTTTTCCATCTCGATACCACATTAACCAGTTTTCCAATCTCTTGAGTTGCTAATTAATTCTATTATTTCCTAAAGTTAATTATGAAATCTCTGTTAAATTGTTTAAGTGAAGTAATTTTCTTGATCAGAATTAAAGTTGCAGGTTTAAGCCATTTATCTTCAATGCCTTACACTGATCCAATGTAATTGTATGGATTGTTGAAAATATGGCATTTGATGCCTTAAGACATTCGGCGACTACTGCTGAATTACTGTTTTATTATATAGTTCACGGAATACTGCATTGGAGAAGAAACAAACATGGCTTGACAATGAGATTGAGAGGATTGTTTCTAGGCAGCAAGAAATGGATATTTTAGAAGCGGAATTTGCACAACGAGATGAAAGCTTGAAAAAAAAAGAAATGTTGTTGTCAGAGAAAAAATTTCTGGAATTAAAAAGATCAAAATCTAACCAAGAGTTATCTAACGTAAGTACCATTCATGATCAAGTAAAATTTACTCATATTCGATTTTTCCTTAACTAATCAAAATTTAACATTGTATTTTTTTAAGTTCCTCTACTTCAGTGCATATGTGAGTATTTTCCTAAGCAATTGTTTATATTATGGTAATATAAATTAAGATTTACTTTCATAGATTGGATTTCTGTTTATGTCAAGTTTTACATTACCTTGAGATTTTTTTACCCCTAGCAAAGCTGGCAGGCTCCTATAAATTCAACCATATCTATATTGTCTTTGTACATAACGCTTAAACTCAAAAACCATACATTTCTGAAATTTTGTGTGAAACTCCGAATTCATTTGAGAAATTTTCAGATATTTTTTAATTATACTGAAATTTAATATTATTTTTGGGTATATTAGTTCTGATCATGTTATGTGCATGCCGCCTATTGTATAATTTTATCTCGCCCTCTGCACAGGACCCTAAAAAAATAAAATTTCTGAAAATTACATCTAGATTTTTTTCAAGTTATGCTCTGTTTTTTTCAAAATTTAGTGTATTGTTAAAAAATAAATTGAATTTTTAGCATATTTACCATTGTAAAAATTTTATAAGGCCCAGGTTAATCAAATGTTTCGTTTTTAAATAATTCAAAATCTCAATATTCACTTATTACTGTTTTGAAATTTTTTATATGAAGTTAAAAATTAATGAGGCAAATGAAGTACTACAGAGCTGAATTTTCAAATAAAAATTCTCTTTAGCCCAGTTTTTTTAATGTGCGCTATATTTTATCATGTGCTTATATTTCGGTAGTTTGTTTTTTTTCAATGTGTTCAAAAATATTGCTCTTACGTTTTATTGTTATCACTTTCATTAAGAGAGTATTAACCTTAGGATAAAAACGTAAACAATTTTATTTTATGTTTTTGTTATAATTCTCCTAATTTTAACCATACTTTCATCCTCATTTCTCCCAATTTTAGGCTGAAAATTTTCCTAAATTACTAAATGGTTAAAAAGAAATTCTACTGTGAAGCCTTGTTCCAATCCTCTATTTAAAAAGATGTTTTCAGCTAATATTTTTAAAACAATTTAAAACAAAATCAACAAGAACTTAAACTAAAATAAATTTCATATGATTTTTAATCGCAACACAGTTGAATTAAGCTACAGTTGCACAATTAGTTGCAACGCAGTAGGGGAAATAAGGGTTTTTGTACTTTTGAGTGAGAAGATCTATGGTCCTCATGGTGTTTCCAAGGGACTAGTGTGGTTTTACACCCAAAGTGGAAAAGCTTAAGGGTCTCATGGCATCTTCGCGTGCATGAATAAACAGCAAAATAGTAGCTTATATTCCCATGAAACACAAATTTTTATATGGAGATATACTTTTGGTATTTATTAATCTCTGCAGAATTTTTATTGTGGAGATGTATTATTGGTAATTGTAAATCTACACTCTCCCCATTGTCCGCAGCTCCGAGACCTTGGTTGTTTTCATTTAGAGATGCGTCATGCCAGGTTATACCAAACGATGAAGGTGGATAATAGATGCTCATGGTTGAAAGTGAATAGCTTACAACTATGGGACAAAAAATTTGTCGACATATGTTGTGGCACACATCGCTTGCAGCTAGGTCTTGGTAGAACGCCACCAGTTCTAGGCTGTGATGTAGGAACTAAGTCCATGAGTCTGCTTTATAGGCCATGCGATGCTCAACCTGTTGCTCAAAAATTTATAAATACAGAGAAGCGTGCACGTAGAGGCTTTGCCTGTGTGTTTTGTGAATTAGTCCAAAAATTAATTTAGAGACTTGTCTGACTAGGGGATATCGGGATATATATAAGCCACCATGGATGAGGAGCAAACGATGGATGAATATGTCGAGCAACTTTTTACTGAGTCTGAATCCTTCACGGATGAATACATCAAGCAACTACTCATGGGCGTTGCTAAAAACATCCTTGATGAGCCTATTCTAGAAGTCGTTAAGAGAAGGTTATTGAAGCATCTACAGCCTTCTGCATTATTAAATACATCTTTGACTGGCCCATCCCAAAGACTGTTAAAGAAAAGCTGTTGAAGCCTTTTAGGCCTTCTGCGTTCAAGCCGCATGTGAAGAGGGAAAAATCCCACCTGCAACATGATCCAGATTTATACTATTCTCTAGTTGTTGACAATGCACCAATGCTCTTCCCAGATGGGAGCTACATCAGCAAAGGGGACACAATCGTCTGGAAGGAGATAGAGGAAGGTGTTTATGGTTGTCGATTTAACATGTGGCCGGTAGCAAGAAGGCCGAATATCACAAATGAGGGCGAGGTATATTGGGTCTCGTCGAGCGAATGTAGAGGTTGTGCCCCTTAGCAACATCAACAAGTTGATGCAGTGCTGTTCAGACCTAGTTCAGTTGAATCTCTTCCGTAGGTATTTCACAGGGGAGAAATTCAAACAGGACATGCAAAGCATTACATTGGAAGACATTGCCCAAAGTTAAAAAAAAAACAAAGTCAGCCAGTGGTCATACCTGGAAGTTACGATACAGTATACAAAGGAACAATCATTCAATTGCTTCTACAAATATTTGAAGGAGGGCTCCCACTCTAGTGGAAGTATGCAGGTTGGGGACTGTGAATTATTTCCAGGGAAAAAAAGTCGGACCTGAGAAGGTGGTTGTTCCTGGTAGAGTATAGCCTTAGTGATTGGATAAGCACTGCTGTTTACATGATAATCTCGCATGTGAGATTGATGCCTCAAATCATGAGCATCTTGACGCTCTGCGTCCTATTGTCCCTTCGAGTCTGCAAGCAAAATCAAACATCACCCTGATCAAGACAAGGTTTAAGCACTATGTGGTCGAAGAAAAGCAGAAGGGGCGTAAAAAATACAAAAAAGTCAAATACAAACTCACTGTCGACCACGTTCTGGACATGATCACGCTGCAAACAAAAAGTGTATAAAGTGCAACACCAAACTCTTGATACAGGGCTACAACATATGTCATGGGCAGACCTTTAGTATCGACCGGAAAGACGACAGTGAAGGACAACTTATTGTGTGATGATCAGTTTCATAACGCCATGGACTTTCCAAATGCTGGTGAATTCAGGGATTCGGATGATAACTCAGACTGAGATGATAACTTGGATCCAGATTATCACCCATACAAACAATATCATTTCTGGTGATCCACAGGTAGAAACTGTGACCTTGTGAACCCGTGCTTTGAAAATGCAGTGTAGTAGAGGGCAGGTTGCTCAGGTTCCGAAATTCGACACAAGATCCGGTAGGGCCAATACGTCCACCATGGATCGTCACGTCAGCAACCAACGTCCTTTGGGTCATCTTCATTGGTAGCAACAGAGAACATCATGTCAATTTTTCATATCTTCCACTAAAGTGGGTAGAAATACAACCCATTTACGTTTGTCACGCCCACTGTGCAATTCTTGTTGTGCCTGCGTCTTGAAAAGTCGCTCAGCCAGATGACGATTAAAGGTGTCTATGAAAACCTGCGATCGATGATAGCCTACTTGTGCTCAATAGACTCGAACCCCATGCTTAGACATAAGCTTAGTCACTACCCCTTGAATTCGTACCCGTCTTTGACCAACAACGTGCTTGGCCATACAAGCGGTCCATTTTTGTATAAGTTAGTAAATGTCACGGCAGTTTCGTCCATTGACTTTGTGGTTCAAAGGTAAGGCAGCCTTATAGTGAGAGGCCACATCTACCAGTGCCAAAGCATACTTGGATGTCTTATGACCGAGTTTCTCATCTGTGAGAAAGAGAAGATCAGCTTGGTGGAGTTTTTTAGTTCGATTCTCTGTAAAATAGGCAAAGACCTCCTTAGGAGGCTGTGTCTGTATATACCTCTCGACCTCTTGGTTAGATAACCACATTCGGACCCTATCCTTTAAAGGCAGTGCCTTTTGGTAGTTTCAAATGGAACCCAGTAATGCCCTGAAACCTTCCAGGGCCATAGTAAGCTTTGTTAAGAACAATAAGCTCTTTAGACCTCAAATTTGGTTTTGTGTTTCTTTTCCATCATTGCCAATTACAATTAACGAAGCCATGTGTTTGAGTAGCCCGATCAATCTCCAACATACAGATTGAGTGAGTTCGCGTAATTCTGCAGTGTATTAACGGAGATTCACAGGTCCAGTGATGAGAACCAATGCAAATTGCAACACCGTCTTCCAGTCTTGGAGTCAGAGCTCTAGAGAATTTTGAGCTACATTTATCATAGTGTGGGCAAAAGGCCCAGGGATTTTATCTCTCTGGGTGCTGTAGCCAACTTTTGGTGTAAAGCTCTTCAGAGAGAGGCATGTAATATTGAAAAAATCGCAAGCATGAGAATATATATATATACAACATTCCTCAATGCACCGCCTTGAAAGGCTCTGCCAAAGTTGCGCATAAAATGCCTGCATGTCAGCAGTGTCATAACTGTAACCTTCAATGCCAAGCCTGTGGAAAATTATGGCAAGCCGCTTCCAAAAGAATATTCAGTGCCCTTGTAAAATGTCGAATAAGTCAAACTACTTCACTTTATATGATGTTATCTCAACACCATCATATGAGATCTGACATGCTACCCAGTGGGTAGCTCATGTGCATCATAATTAAAGATTAATTATGTGGCAAGTGCGACTAATTTTCGAGCTGCGTGGTTGTTGACATACCTAGTCAGTACCGCAACAAATAATTGTGACAGAATGGGCGGGTACTTGTACGAAGGTGTTGGAAATTGACAATGATCCTCTATGAGTGAGGCTCCAATGTGCACCTTGTGATTCATTGGATGTCAAAGCAAACATGTAAATTATGGAGCCTTCCAACCGAGTTAGTCCATAGTTTGCAAAGTTGTAGGGGTTCTGTGTTATTTCCCCTTCAAACACTGATATATGCACAATAGCGTCCATAGGGTACAGAGCATTCTCTTTTTCCATACGTTCCTTCGTGAAATTTGTGGCAACGTGTGTCAGTTCTACTTTTGACAAACCAGTGGGCAGATATGATTTTATAGTGGCTTCAGCCACCGCTTCGATGGCAATCTACGTAAACTATGGCTTCACTCGAGTTGAGAACAAATGCAAGACCATATTGTCAGTAGCAACCGTTTTTGCTGTATCATCCTCAGGAATGAATGTAACGTGACAGTTACTATCAGTGCAGCATTACAGCTTCCTCTGCTACCACGAAAGTCTGTCGAGCAACAAAACTCATATTGTCTTCACCTTTACTCTCGAAATGTGTTGGGTTTGCCATCCTTTGAGCTGAACAGCGACACTCTCACCCCAGCTCTTGTTTTTTGACTGTAGCATGATTAACATCGCTTGATAAGGATAGCACTGCTCTAGGTCTAGGTTGTGCAGTGCACACCACCTGAAATTTTACCTCGACATCTATCAGAGAGATCAATAAAGCCACTCTTGGCGCCCATTTCAAAATGAAACTTGTTTGTGTGATCTAGGTCATCTTTGGCTTCTATGAGCTTGTGGAAAATCTTGATTATATCAGTCTGTATTGGGGGCACCACCCACAAACCTGTGAGATGCATGTTTTTTCATGAACAGTTTCCATTTCTTTTATTATATATGATGTAAACAAGCATGCATTTCTAACAGAATTGGATATGCAGAGGTATGTCTAGCAAGCCAAAGATTCATGAGATTTTCATTGGTGGCTGCTGTTTGAGTTGTAGCCTTCAATGTCTCTTTTATTGGCCCCTTGGTGGTAAGAGCCACAGAGAAGGCTTGTTGAGCCATTGGCAAAGCAGCCTTGGCAACGCTTTTTATTACAGGGATTGACATATGTTTGATTCCACCACAAAGATTCCCAAAGAAGCCTGTGTCTCATTGCACATAATGAGGTAATGATCTACATGCTTTGTAATAGTGATGAAGAGAGTAGCGGCTTTTCGTATCAATAATAAGCTTTACTAGGACTCTTATTTTGTTTTGTGAATGCCAATTCGAATACTTAGTTCGTATTGATTGAAGTCTATGATTTCGCTGTGTGTGTCTCTAACATCTATTTCTATTCATTGAATAAGCGTTTGTTCAATTGGTGAGTTCCTTAGTCAGGTCCACTAGTTCTCCAGTCGAATATGTCACCAGGTCTGTTATCGCCCAGTGGAATGGTTTGCAGGAGCAGGACTTGTAAACCGCCTATGTTCTTATTCTAGATAATGTCAATATAGGCGAGAAGGCTTTTCACTCCTCCAGTAATGTTCACAGGGTTGGGATTATCATGGTTTTCAGCCTCAAGTTTTGTTCCTGCTGGGAAACCCAGAAGTACAAGTAAAGTCCGTGAACGGGCATTATTGTTGGTTATTGCGTTAGATGCTCTTATTGTAACCGTATTCATCGAGACTATGAAGCCTATGTTTTTAAGAAGCTTTTTAATTGAGTCTGCTTGTGTGGATGCAGAGTTGTAGTTCCCAGAGGTTAGGCGGACTTCTTTTGCGGGAAGAACCAGTAGGTTGTTCTACTCTATAACATTATACCAGGTACATGGTATGATAGCGCTGATTGGAAACATCTCACAATCTCCCAGAAATGAGAGAGTCTCAGCAAGCTTTGTTTGCTTGGTTTATTAGCTTAATAATACCACTTATTTTTTGCTGTGCTTTGTCCTCAGGTAAATGTTCATCAGACCTTTTGTGAGCTCAGGGAAAACTACTGACTTTTTATTGGTGGCATCGGTAGCATTCTGGGAGTTAATTGTAATTGAATGTAATATTGATCATTTAGATATACCCGTTCGACCCCCTAACAATGGTTAAATGCTCTTGTAAACTTTGAAGAGGTACCCCTTGCTGTTGAAGCATTTTACCAATTTCTTCAGCTCCAGGGTGAACCTGCCCTTTAAAATTTCGTCGACCCTTAAGAAAATAATGGAGAGCTGTTATGACGTTTCTATCTTGAATTGGGTAAGCATCGATTTCAATTTCGCCACAATCGTTAGACCTCAAATTACTGCCTTTTATCTTGACACGTATATTGGTGAGCTTCTCCATTTTACGTGTGGAAGATGAGGGACCTAACACTTGCTGTGTTATATCGTAACCTTCAGATTGTTTGGATAATTGAAGTTCTGAGTGCAAAGTCGGCATCTGGGTTTTAAGTTTGAGCATCTGAAGTGGACTAATAGAATTTTCTCCACCTAGTGCAGCCATTTGCTCCTTGAGGGGTGCTTGATACTGAATTGCCTTTTTCACCTTTTCTCATTTCTCCTGGACAAGCTCTTTTCAAAGTATGGCTAGACCCTTTTGGTCCTAAAAGAAAACCCGGTGAGTGTGGACCTGCTGGTGCTTCTGGTCCTAATGGTGAACCCGGTGAGCAAGGATTGGAAGAAAAAATATAACCCTTCCAACGAATTGAGGTATTTCTACAAAAAGGATGGGTTATATTTCTTCATTGAAACTTTTATGGGGCGGCTCAGCTAGTGGCTACGACAGGGTAATATTGACGAACTCTCCGGAAAAATACAGTGTCCTGTATATCACCGCAACATGATGGTTGGAATAGGGTTTTTTCCAATTATCCCAGCTACATTTCCAAAGGAGGGTCACTGGAAGGTAAAAATCGAAGGCAAGATGGCTCTAAGTTTTGAGACGAGAGATCCTATAAAGCCACATCAATATATCAAGACAAGTGAGATCAACAAAGGGCAGGAGTTACGTAGTATTTATGGGGCTGAATGACCATATTAAAGAAATGGTCCTTATAAAATCGAGATGGAGAAAGTAGATAGATACCCTCAGCTAAACCTGCACTAAACGAAACCGATACTATGTCTGAGTCTGAGGCAGACTACCGGTTGAAACAGATAGCTAAACTTAAAGACCGGCTAAAGACCGAGATTGACTCCCTTGAAAGCCTTGTGAACAAATATACTCTGGTCGTCAACGTTATCACCGGTGTTAATTTCAGAACTACTGAGTAAGGCCTCGTTCTTGGTGGCGTTGGAACGGGCCTCTTAGCGACCATAATTGCAGCACCATTGGTTTCAATCATCATGGGCATTGCTGGTCTTGTGAATGCTGGCACAAAACTTGCTTCTAATCTTCTAAGATTATCCACGTTCTCACTGAGAGCAAACTTAATTCTGTTGCAGACTTAGTCAGCAAGGTGCTTGAAGGTGGCATCATAAGTCAAAATGAGTCTCATTCAGTTTTAGGGGAAGTGCGAAAATACATTGCTTTGAAGAAAGAAATATGGGCAAGGGTGCAGAAAAAAAGCATACAGCTTGGTGAGGCCACAAAAAAGGAATAGGTCAAGAGGGTCCAAAGAAGCACACCATTCCTTCATAAAAAATATGGGGGCTGGAAACGCAATTTAGAGATCAATTGATTTTACTTGCCACCAGCGTATATGCACCCTACACCCAGTGCTTCAATTTGGGTTTGCACTGGGTATTAAGTGTTTGTTGGTTGGGAGAGATAAAATTACTTTTTGTATAAAAAAAATATAAAATTACAAAAATTTTCAAAACAATAACAAACTTAAAATTTAAATTTTAAGAGAAAGTGTAATAATGTTTGATGTCAGTCGAATTTATCGTGTTAAATTACATGCTAATCAATCAAAACAAAAATACGCTCATTATAAGTTTATTAAATATTTGAATTAAATAAACAATCAAGTTATAATACTTGTTATCTTCTTATATATGTATGTATAGTAAATGTGTACAACTGTTGTCTTCAAAAAAATATATAATTAGTAAAGACTAAGAAAATCTTGAATAGCTGGAAACTATCATTACCTAGTTAAAAAAAGATAGTATGTAATTTAATTATTATATGTTTATTATTATTTTATAACTAAATTCAAAGTTCTTAAGAGAGAGAACCCTCATGGGGTTGAAATTTATCTGGCTCCAAGATGGTTTCTATTATTTTATTATTGTTTCACACCTCCTTTAGCCCATCATTAAACGGTTAAAAGGCACGTGATTGATATCATGTCATATGATGTAAGTTTGGGCGAGACTCCTTCCAGATTCCAGTCTATGGTTGCCCACATAGACTGATCACCTTCGAGTGCAACATGATATCATATAATGGATTTCTTATTTATATCTCACAGCTTGTTGAATACTTGTGAAGCACAAAATTGATTGAGTTAGATTTTCGATTATCAATTATGAACATTTTATATGAACAATTATGATGGTACAGCAACTTTTTTTTTAAATATGTAGCTGTAATTTGAAATAAGTTAAAAAAAGTTTGATAGTAGGGAGATCCAAACTCATACCACCGAAATGAATGGTGTCTTAAACAGGCGCGTTAGCACACTAAGCCACATCAACATATGCTAACATTTAAAACTAAATAACTTTAAAACTTTTTTTTTTTAATGAAAACAGGGTCTTGGAGCTTCAGACAGTGGGGAAAGTGTAGATTTACAATTACCAATTATATATCTCTTTAATAAAAATTCTGTGGGGATTAATAATTGCCAAATGTATATCTCGGTAAAAAGAATTTGTGTTTCATTGGAGTATAAGTTATTATTTTGCTGTTCATTTATGTATGTGAGGAAGAGCCACGAGAGCCTTAAGCTCTTCCACTTCGGGGGGTAAAATCTTTTTAGTCCCTGGAAGGCACCACAAGTGCCGTAGGTCCTCTTACTTAAAAGTATAAAAGCTCTCATCACACCCTCCCACCCTCAGTTTAATTAAGATGCAGTTGCACAATTAGTTGCAGCTCGGTTGAGTTAAGCTACAGTTGCACAATTACCTGCAACACAGTTGAATTAAGCTACAATTAAAAAATTGGTAACTCGAATAATAAAAATCATATCGAATAAATGAAAAAAACTAATATTGATCTGATAGAAAAACTTCATAGCGAGTAGGGCACTGAAATTGTTTGTTTAGTTAGATATTGAACTAATGTCATGACCACGCTTCTCTTTCCCACTGAAACAATTTTTTCCCCAAAAAAAATTCTTTTAACCAACTGTTTTGTATACTATGTGCCTTTTGTTTTTTAGAGTATCATGAAGATATCTGTTCAAATGGAAACTATAGATGAACAGATCGAAAAAACATCAGCTGACCAGCAGAACTTCCACAAGCTTCTTTCAGTCAAAGAAGATTTAACTAAACAAAAAGTCACACTAGAACAATCGGCCTATGATTTTGATGGACTGGATCCTGGTGAACAACGTCGATTAATTGAACTTGACGAGGCTGTCGAAGCAGTAGATGAAGCTATAAAGTTTAAAAATGATTTAATAAGTAAAAGCAAATTGAATATTAATGAATTTGAGAGTGATCATTACAAAAAAGTCGAATATTTGCTAACAAATATGGGTGAACTCTCTACCAACGAATACAAACATTTATTAGGGAAGCTTTTTTTAAGAATTATTGATTTGCGAAGGGATACTTTAGAACTGAATCGCGAACGAAGTCATTTCGAATTGCAGACGCTTGACGAAGAGAGACGTGTGCAAGAGCTGGAACACACAATACAGATAATCGAGTCTAGATATCAAAGCTTATTTGTTGATCAAAACAGTAAACATGAGCGAGACACACATTTTTTTATTGAACAGCTGCAAAGCATGGAGGCTGAGCTAAAAGCTCGAGATAGAAATGTGTCAGTACATAATTTTTTTTTCTTTTTTTGCAAAAACATAAAAAATTTATGCTAGCCTTAGAATTAAAATTGGTGGTGGTATTATACACTAATTAAAAATGGCTGTGTCGTACACTTTTAATGAAGCTGGTGTTTGCTCTCATGGGATGACTAAAACCATATAAAAGAAAGTTCTAGCGACTGCTGCTCTTTCTTTTAATTAATTAATTAATTCAGCCAAAGAATTTTGTCAACAAATTCTTAATTAAAATTTTTAAGTCACTTTTTCCGCTCGTTAATAAGACTTACTCAACAATCATAAATCATACATTTGTTTTCTGAAATTTTTTGTAAATAAATTTGATCATAAGGTTGATTTTGGATTGGGAAAATTTGATTTTGGTATCAGGTCTAATTATACCTTAATATGATAATTTTAATCCTTTAAAACAATTTTTTAAATTTTTAAAGTCCTTTTTTTTTTTAATTTGCGTATTATTAAAAAAAATTTTTTTAATTATTATTATTTTATTCATTCTTAAAAATTTCACTTTAATTATAGGCGGGATTCAAATGAGTATGAGAAACGTGTTAAAGTTCTGGAGAAGGAGTTGTACTATTATAAAGTGCAGTCTAAGCGTTATCGTGACCAATTGAAAGATTTTGTAAATATCTCATCTAGCCAGAGTGAGATTGATAACAAGAAAAAGATTGAAAAAAAAACAATACAGAGTAGTGAAGAATTCCGACTACCTCCTGTACAGCGGCATTCTAATGTTATAAACGAAAGCACAACTGAGCTAGAACAGAGGGACTCTATTGAAAGCAAATTAATACAGGTATATTATGCTAAATTTATTCAGACATAGTGTGACACTAAAATAATTTGGAAATTCCCAATAGTAGCAATCCGAAGGAACCATTTTTAAGTTAAGTTAACATATTTTATCAATTTTTCAGCATCTTGCCTCTGAATTTTTGCCAGAAATTCCCTATAAAGTTTTAATGGCCTTGAATTCTCTTAGCCATGAAATTTTTATGTTTGTTTGGGGTTTTATATTTTGAATTACAGCTTGAAAATGACACGTTTGTATTATTTTGTCAATAAATAGTTGACAACTTTATTAATAACTGTTAAAATATCTTTGGGAAATAAACTTTACAATATACATCATTCAAGTAAATTATAAATATGCGTAAATTTTTCATAAGATAAGATATTTATTTTGGCGAAGTTTCAGGAGACAATCTGCTTCCGTCTTCAGGCAAATTACAATTGGAATCCTAGTGTTTTTGCAAGTTAATAGTAGGCTAGAAATTCCGGAAGTAGGGATTAGTTAAAAATTAGTTTAGTTATTATGTGGAATGTAGAGGACGTTCAAGAATTAAAAAAGAAATAATATACTCAGTGTATTTTCCCAGTTGTGAAAAAGATCATACTTTCGACTGGGAAAATAAATCTGTCATCGATAGCGAAACACAACTCATCTGACCTAAAATTAAAGAATCTATTCACTCCGTAAAAGGAACCTAATAATATCAATCGCATTTATTACACTCTTCCCGAAATCTGGCTTCCTGCATTACGAAAACATACATCCTCCTCTACAGTCCACAACACAAATAACTCTGTGAATTATTCCTTTTCTACTTCTTAAACGCCTTCTTCAGTCAACTTAATTATAATTAAAAAAAAAAAAAAAACTGCTGGCCTATATTTTGTTAAAAATATATATACATATATTTTTTTTTAATTTAACTTTTCGTAATATTAAGAAATTATCATTTCTTGTAATTAAATTTTGTAGCGTGGTTTTATCACTTCATTTCACTGCTACTATTTTTAAAAAATTTTCACCTATGGTTCCACTTCGGGAATTCAAATTAACATTAGCACGTCTTGCTTCAAAACAGAACGATTTAAATGTCCATACAGAAAAAAAAATTATTGTGAAAGGTGCTTTATTATTTGTAGGACATATCTGACAACAAGTCAATTCACAATGCACCCAATGTCCGGATGTCAAAGCGTTCAAGAGATGCGTAAGTTTATTTATCCAGTTCAATTGTATTCTCCAAAAAAATTCAGTTATATTTGATAAAAAATTAGTTTTATCAAATCTATATCAATATTTAACTGATATAAAAAAAAAATAACATGCTTTTTCGATAAGGATAACAATTTGTTAACTGAATTGAAAAGTCATTTATGTTCGCTTAACTTTTTCTACTGATAAAGCGTTGCTTATGAGTCCAGTTGTTGAATTTAAAAAGTCATTAAAACCCAGGCAAGATTAACATCTAGCTAAAAATTTGTCAGATGTAAGAATACCCAAAAAAAAATCCATAAAGCCGCAGTACCGAAACCAATTTTTGGGTCCACAAATCAAAATTGGTGGAGTTTTCCACTTTTTTCTAAAAGAAAATCACCTGTTCTAAAGTCAAACAGCTATATCTTTAGCTACAAAGTTTTATTTGGGCTGAAATTTTAATTGTAATGATAGGACATGATAACATGTAAAATGAAACAAAAATATATCGATTTCCTCAATTATTAATTTTATATTGATTAGTCAAGTATTTTTACATTTTTATCCACAAGGAAGTTCGAAAATCGATCTTGAAACCAGAACAGTCGTATTGATAAAAAACAGTGTTTGTTAAAGTTTCTAACATTAGAAGGAAAGAATATTATTACAGTTATATTATATTATATAAAGTAAGTATATATTATTATTATTGTTATTATTATTATTTTTATTATTATTATTTATTATTATTACTACTACTATTATTATTGTTTTAAAATATTGTTATCTTCATTACTGTACAGTTTTAATTGCCTAAATACTTTATATAATATAATTATTACTGTAGGTTTGATATTTTTGGTATTTTTCAGTGCTGATTTAAATAATTTGTATCTTAACTAAGATAGAAGCCATGAATTCGATCCTTCGATATGTGTAATATGCAACAACAGTTTTACAGAAGTCTTGCCATCGGAAAATGGTACAACAAAATGGGCCGACCAAGTTCTTATAAATAAGCAGAGAAAGAGCCAATCATCAGTTATATAGCGCATTTCGAGAAATGAAGAACATTGACACTCCAGTCCTTGTAAACCCTGCTTGTTGGTGAGTATTTTTTGATGTACAGAACCAATCTTGGAAGCCCATATCCTAAAAAACTGAGGTCGGTCTATATTTAACTAGAAATACCGTTTTTTTTTTCTTATGCGCCAACCACAACAATTATCTATACAGACTGATAAGTTGGAAATGGCCATGACAATACCTCTTTGCTCCAAGCTAGTTGAAGTATCAAAAAAAAGAAACGACGAATGGGGAAGGAAGATTTTGGTTTGCTCCAATTGTGTGCTGATTTTGTTGCTGAATAAACTATCTACTATCATTAATCTTGTATGATGAAGCATCAGACGAGTCTAAAGGACAACCATCTGATATGAATATGTTTGATAGTTTTAATAAAATATGCACGTGACTAGAGGATTGTACAAAATATCATTTATACACGTTAAATGCAATCCATGACATGATTTCAGAAATTAGTGACAATGGTAGCATTTATAATGAGAAATCTCTTAAACGAAAACTAAAGAATCATTACAAGGACCATATGTATTTCACAGAATATCCTGGAAGACCAAATCAAGAGCTCGGGAAAACAATTAAGGAATATCCAATAACACGAAATGGAAGGTTTGGATAAAACACAAGAGTGGGTACCAGAAGCTTTACATCTTCTACAGTACCTGATACCAAATCTTCTAAAACAGACTAGTGTGAGACAATGTATTATAAAGTCTTCTTGACCAAGGTCGATTATATGCCCCATTCCATTTGGAACTGGAGTAGAGCTAGAAAAAATATATCAAACAAAATGGCTTATAAATCAGCTATCTAGGTTTTGTTTTTCAATAACATCTGATGAAGTCCTCCGGTACAAACAAACTGCAGTTATAGAAACGGATGTAACACCCGTGGTTGCCAACAATGGCCAGTTCATTCGATGGGTAACATGTCATAATCTCGCAACATTAACTCGAAATATCCATGGGATGGGAGTAATATCGATTAGTTCCGTTGATGAGGCAAACCATCACAACAAAATAAAAAGAATCAAAGGGGGTATTAAAGCAGAAATTTTCGCCAATAACAGAGTCATACCAGTCCAAAATTATCTGGGACAAAAGTGGCAATGATTTATTGAAGTTAGAACTTTCAGCAATTGAGGAGTATGCGGAACCAATACCTGTCGGGTACAATCTGATATGGCAATTTAGCTGGCTCTTTGGTTCATCGACTGATCACCGTCAAATAAGTTGGGTTTATGCAAAATTTGAAAAGCGAGTTTAGTATACAAAGAAAAGATTCAATATCACTTTTATCAATAATTGACTTAAATCCATATGATGAAAACTGCATATATTTGATATTTCTTTTTGTCAACAATCAAGCCAGCACTGTGCATCACGTTTTATCAGCAGTTGTGGCTGAAGGCTGCTGGTATTATCGAAGAGTTACAACTCAAAATACTTTGCAAATTGGGTGGTCTCCATACAATGATGAGCTTGCTTGGAAGTTAATCAAAGGTTAGTTGATTTTTCTTGTGCGATAGTTTGATTCATATTCCTGAAAATAGAAGTATTTTACTAATAATGCATGGAAAATTAAAGTCGATTGGGATAGCTAATAACATATAGTGTATTTCTTACCTTTAATCTCTGGTTTCAAGGATTTGTTTTCATAAGTTTATGCAGAGAGTAGTGTAACGCATATGATATCTGGAAAAGCTGTTTTGAGAACACTTCAGGGCCATTTTCTTGCAGAATCTACGTTGACAACGTTAATGCTTACTATATTTGTGGAAGAAAAAGGAATGAGTTTTGTCCAATTCAAGTTAGAAATAGACAATCTCCTGGCTGAATCAACAAACGAACGTATTGAAAAATTCTTAAACTCAGATGGCTACTAGGACATTGACAAAGCTATCGTAGATTTGAAGAAAACGTTATTAAAAAATTTAAGAACGGCAGAACTCTGGCTGCTATATCTAGATTGTATTAGTACTCTAAAAATATTTATCACTGCAGAAAGAACAGCTAACTGGAAAATGTATATTTAATCAAAATTTCAAATGCTTAATCCGTTCACTTCATCTGGTCACATACACTACCCAAAAAGTGCAAGATTTTACTTTCAGCAAATGTAAACACTCCCAGAAAAGTTTCAAAAACGGTTTTCACGCTTTACGAAGGAGTAATCGATATAGGAGTGGTCTATGTTCGGTTTTAGTCATAAAACAAACATTAATGAGACCAATAAAATCACAAGGTGGATTAATAAGGGGACGTGGAATGCCAGAATGTTTGAATGAATTACTTGAAGAACTTGATTTATATTATATGAAATATACGGCATATTTCACTCGATTATATGAAAAATAGAAATATAGGTACTATTTGCCTCCATTATTATTCAACCAATTGAAATAATTCAAAGTGTTTTTGTCTTCACTAGATCTTTTAAACAAACTGATGATTACATGCAAAAACACGGTTTTTCTCTCCATTTTAATCTATTAATCGAGGCAAATATGTATTTATTTGAATTTGAATTGATTTATTTTGATATTCTGATATTGCGTATAAAATTCAGGTCAAACAAAGCAAAATAGCTTAAGATATAACTATTTGACTTTAGAACAGGTGATTTTCTTTTATAAAAAAGTAGAAAATTCTGCTATTTTGGGCCCAAAACGTGGGTTCCGTACAGGGGCTTTATGGGAATTTTTTTTTTGGTGGTTCTATACATCATTCTGGATCTTTTTGATAAAGTTTTAGCTGGGTTCGACTGGACTTTATTTAGAAATTAATTTTGATATTAAAATTAATATATTAGCTTTAATTGCGTGATCACCTACCATAATTTTATTTTTTTTTTTTAATTCAGAGAATTTTTTTAAACATAAATCAAAGGAAAGGGAATTGTGGTTGATTCCAGTTAATTTATAATGCCATGCTTGCAGTTTCACTAAACCAAATAATAAATGGGTGTTATTCTTAGAGATTTTTTGAAAGAGCGGAATTTGAGCCCTGGATGTAAATTAATTCTAAAATTGCATTTTTTTTTTCCTCAGTTAATATTCGGCTACAATTTTGTTTTTATTTCTGGCAAATTTTAAACTGTACGATATTCTCAAGCATGCGAAGAAAATCTGAAAAGCCTTGATTTCCCTGAAATTAGCCAATATTAGGATATTTTTTTTTATAATTAATTACTTTCACATGCATGAGTGAACATAAGCCAGTAAAATCCGTCAGCGCAAAAAATTTTTTTTTTTTATAAAGTCACTTATAAACTTTTCTCTGAACTATCCGTTGTTTGATTTGTTTTATTTCAGACATGTTAGAAGAAAATCGGAACAGCAAAATTTTTCAGGTATTTTTTGCTACAGTTTGACCTAATTATTATTAATATATTTCCTTTTTTAACCAATAAATACACATAATTTCATTTAAAAATTAGAAAAAATTATTTGACAATATAAATAGTCAAGACAATCTTGGATAAAAAATTGGTCAATAGGAGGGATTCAATCTTGGAGCAAGAGCTGACCAAAGGGTGTTTTTTTAGTTTTTTTTTTTTTTTTAAGACAGAAAACGCGTTATTAATTGTAAAAATATAATGCAACAAACTTTGATTAAAAGATTTTGAGTACAGAAAACTTTACAAACTAGTCTTTTAAATTGGGTTTGATTCAAATCAAGAATTTAGTCATATTGATGAAAAATGCCATATTTAATTGATTCCACTTTGATCCCTAACCTGACAGCAATAGCTAACTAATATGCGAAGAAAAAATTGAATAAAACGAATGGTATTATTATTAACGTAATGAAGCATTTTTGAAAGCATGCTGTTTGATCTATTAAGTTTTTTAATTAGTTCGTTAGTATGATATTTCCATGTCAAACTCTCATCAATCAAAACTCCAAGGTAATTAACATACGTTGAAGAGTATGACATTTAAAAAATACCATTTTTGATTATTTTGGCGTATTTTTCTTGAAAAATTCACCTCCCCGCCCTCAGCATGTCAAGTTTGGTCTAAAGTTTGTATCTTCTTTTTTTTTTTCTCTAGAGTTGTGTTTGATTATAAATTAAAATTTTCCGTTATCTTAGAAAACGGTATTTTTTGATTTTTTTTTTTGCGTACTATTATTTAAAAAATATTTAATCAGGACCAGTTCTAAAGCAGTTCGGGCTGGGTTCGTTTTTAAAAATTTTATCAATTGTGATACCTCCAACCAAAAAAGATTTTTTTGGTTTGAATTTATTGATATTGCTGTTATTTTTTTAGACTCTTTGGAAAAGTGATCTTAGTATCTATCCGGTAGTCTAGAACGAATGTAAAATAAATTTTTAATATATACTTTATATTTGTACTTTAAGAGTTTAAAGAAGAATTTCTCTTTTCTCTTCCAAAATTTACTAAATACAGACTGTCCGCCCACACCACCCATCTGCATTAATGTCTGAAATATTAGAGGCATGCTGTAAAATATAGCGTGGAAAATTAATGCGAATCATATTGTACCTTGATTAATCACAGAAATTACAACTATTTTACTTGAAAAAAAATAGCTTCAATTAAAAGGATTTTTCTATCTAATTTTAACTACAAAATGAATATTATGAAATTTTTAAAGAACATTCAGCTAAAAAAAAATTTCGTCGATATTCGAAATTTAAAAAACGTTTAAAAACATTTAAAAAACAACAGGCCTTTTAAAACATTTTGGACGTGCAAATTTGAAGTTTTCCCCAAATATTTGACCATGGTTATAGACACCGCCACCAAATATTTGACCATGGTTTTAGACACCACCAGAAAATATTTGACCACGGTTATAGACACCACCAGCAAATATTTGACCATGGTTTTAGACACCACCAGCAAATATTTGACCATGGGTTTAGACACCACCAGGAAAATGATTTTGTTGCATTTTAGTAATATAATTAAGATTATGACTGCATGACTTAAGGGGGTAGACTACTAAAAAAATTTTTTTTATATTCGTTATCTTTCCATTTGATTTTCTAATTTTTTGGGCAAATTTACACGGTTTTGGGTCAAAAACGTTGTTTATTATCAAACCCTTTGCTATTTGCTTTAAGCTTTTTCTTTGTTTTTAAAACTTTTCAAATAATTGGTAAAATTTGCTGGACTAATGAACACTAAGTGTTGACCTTCCTACGTACACGCTTTTGGGGCATTTTGTCCAAATCACATTGTTGAGTGATTCGTTTGCATTCTGCGTTTCCCCATCAAGACATGTTTCTAACAACTTGTCAGCACCTAGATCCTTGTGTGAAAAAATAGGCCTAATTATTTCACTGACAGCTTCTGGAATGTTTATACTGTTTTTATAAGTGGAAGTTTGATTAATTTTGTCCCTTCGAAATTTACACCATGAATAGCTAGTGCTGGGACAATACTTATGGCATTCTTCGTCGTTCTTGTTTTCCGAACAATGATGAACTAGTCCTGCTATCGTTTTCTTCATGCCATACAAATTCCATTTGTTTTGTTTTATACACATACCGTAATAGTTTCGTAGTGTATAAATCACTTTATCTGTCATCCTTCCTTTTCCGGTTAGTTTTTTGCCATCCTTTAGTATTTTTCCTTTGTATAATAATTTAAGAGAGCGCAACCGTGATCCAACTCTCTTTTGTACATGACCAACACATTCGCTTTTTTTAATTTTATACCCCGGGTAAACATTCTCACTTACAAATTCATGTTAAGACTTACTGTCACCATCACCGCGGTATTTTGTATAACGTAATTTATTAAAAACTGTCGAACGTCTAAAAAACATTTGTAGTGTGATTAATCGGAAAAATATGAGATTCTACCCAGCCATTGTATCCTGGTAAATCTCTGCCAAAACTTTCAACTTTTACAATCCTTTTCAAGAGTTTGCGTGTCGACAAACTTGCCGTCACTTATGGCTGTAACAACACCGTTGAGCGAGAAAAACCCACGTCGCTGTCACGCTCCATCAACACTGACCGTAACATTTTTATATCGGTTTCCAATGGTCGACTTATTTGTACATTGTGCTTGTTCAGCTGCTCACTTCATTGAATCTTGGGCAACTTTGATGTAAAAATAATGCATTTTAGAGACAATGTCATTGTATGCTTTTTTTTTTTTGCATTGGCGGTGGACTGTTTATTATGTTGCAAAAAGTATGCATTGCAGCATAACCTTTCCCGATTTCTTTAAAAAATACACACATCCTCATATTAATGTCAAATGATTTCATGCCACGATTATCATCATCATTACTAAGGTTTTCTATTTGTTTGGAGGTAAAAAAATATTTATTCTCCCATCGACATTTTTTGGCAGTACAGGAGAACAAGTTGATACGAAAAGCCTTTCATCGTTAAGAAATTAATATTTATTGTTGGGGGCGGTGAATTATTGGAACTTGAGTTATTATCAAACTTTTTAGCAGAAGACGATGGTGTGATTGATAAAGTACTTGTCGGAGGCAGTGAATTATTTAAACTTGAATTATTATTAGAAGACAAGTGACTTCTATCTGCTAGTAATCTATGACATGTATTTTTTTTTTTTTTACCTGCATTTTTCGATCTGTATAACCCATTTTTAATATTTTACATATAGTATATTATGTAATAAACGTAATTAACAACGGTGTTCATCCAAACTATGGCATTTAAAAGCTGGAAAACTTATAAGGAATAAACTTGTATTGAGTTGAGCGTTTAGATTTTGTAATATTCCTAAAAAACCCTATTTTCTAACCTCAATAAGCCGTTGCTATGTGCGTTACCAGGGTAAAGAAAGTTTACCCTGCTGAAGTAAAGCTGTTTTTCAAGGTTTTTAATATTTTTTTGCATATATGCATTTTTGGAATTTACAATAATTAAGGTTTAAAATTATGCAACATTTGAAAATCGATATTTTTCAAATTTTTTTAGTTAATAACCATAAGTTTTTCTGAATTTCATATAGAAATATATAACTCATGTTTAACTAATGTATGAGGGCCAAAACTTTTTTCTTGATGATTGCATTAGGTATATTTACGCGTGGAATATAATCTGCTGTTTTAATTACTTTTTATATATTTTGGTAACTTATTTATTGTATATAATTTAAGAGATAAGGGTATTGAATATGTATATAGATCCAAAGTGTATTATTATATATTTTAAGACTCCTTTGAAATCTACACTTCTAAATCCTATGAAATCATTATATAAAGGTTTGCGAAAGCATGACAAGCTTGGTGGCAAGCCAAAGTTAAAAATTGCTAAATTGGAAAATATGACGCTCAAAGTAAAACAAAAACTATGCGCTAGCCGGGAATCGAACCTGGGACACAAGAATAGGAATCTTGTATAAGAATTATCATAATTCCATAGCTATAATATATGTTATTTTATGCACAAATACAAAAATTAGCATCCTAGAATCGTATTACCCTGAAACCAAATCTGCTAATATTTTCATATTAAATTAACATTATTGATAACAACTTCAGCGAAGCTCTTGAACCGTCATCAATTATGGCTATTAGACAAAGATGACAATATTTTTATTCTATATTCTTCAAGTCATATATACTCTGTCAAACTTACTAGCAAGCTATACATTACAAACATACGTTTTTACTTTATAATAGCTAAGTTTTAACATAGCTAAGTTAGAAACAAAAATTCCTCAACGATGTTATTATCATGGCATGGCCAAACGCAAAGAAGTAGAAACTTTAATGATTTACAGTGACAGTGCCAGTAGATATATTGACCCACATTTTCAATGATTTTTGAATATTATAACTTAATATATATATATATAAAAAAACTACCGTCCAATTTTTTTACACTGGATATGGAATCTTCATCTGATTTCGGCTTGTATTTTTGCATTAACATTTTCAGGTGTGCAATTTACAATTGCTATTTGTTTTTTGACCATACATATGGCAGAAATATTTTTCTAGCTCTATAACATCAGAATCGTTTATGTTGCTAGTGTGCATTCTGCTAAATACATCTTGTAGCTTTGTATCATATTCCAAGAGCTTGAAAGGTCGCAACTTCCCTTTACGGTTAAATGAAGCAGTTAAATGCACGGTTAAATGAATCACGACCCGAAAATGTACAGTAAGCGGGAAGTGACTTACAAAGTGAATTGTCTATTTTGTCATAAAGCTGATAGATACTTATGTAGCGTAAAGTATTTTTCGTAACCTTCTTCTGGCCATAGTTTAACGTCAGTTCTTATTTCGTTCCTGCACCCAAGTTCAATTAAAAAAACATCAATATCAGCTGTTCTGATTACTAGGTTTGCTTCATCTGTAATTTATTTAAGATGGTCGTACAGTATTTAAGTCATGAAATTGTAATTTTTAGTCAAAACTAAGAGATAAATCATATTCATATACTTTTTTCCTTGGAAAACTTGCTCGTTTCCTAGCTATTATAGCTTTGATGCACCGCAGAATCTGTTTGCCACTAAGACGAAGTATAGATAAGCCTTTATTGCGATAGCAAAAAAAGCGAGCGTTGCAGCTGGAGCTCATTTAGCAACAAAGCAAAATTGCTTTAATATTTAATTTCGTGTCTTTACAAAAGCGGGTGTTGGATACTGTAAAAAACAAGGGATTTTTAAGGCCATCGTAAAAAAAGAGTGCAAGTTTTTGTCACTAGAAAAAATGTTTTGGCAAGACTAATAAAATAAGATTTTTTAGAATAAAAGAAAATCTCATCAAGGTAAACTGTAGCTGCACCAATCCAGTTTCTTACATTTTCAGACCTCCTCTTTTCTTAATAAATAACCTATTTGGTCCAGCCAATCTTCTCTTCTTTGATCACAACATAATTCAACAAACAACTTTTCTTACGCTACTAGTTATTGATATACAATAAATCTGCAGCTAAATAGAAATAAATTTTCTGTCGACAGTATTGAAATTACTTTTAATTTGGTTTTGATCTATTGGAAGAATAGTTTCTACAAAAAAGAAAATGATTTTATGGCATATCGCATACATAGTGAAATAAAAATAATCTTTTTAATTTCAATTTAAAATATTGTTAACTTAAATTCAACTTACAGTATGCAACACACGCCTTTTTAAAGATTTGAAATTAAGTATTATAATAATCTGATGTCAACATTCGAATAGAACGTCAATGATTTTTTTGTTTTAACGCTTAAAATTTTAAATAAAATTCTTTGTGGACAACATAGAAATTAAATTTGATTTGGTAGCTAACAACAAAGATATAGCTTATTGTCTCGATTGAATTATTTTTTACTGTTCAAATATTAATAATAAAGAAATGCGGAGGCGAGACCATGTTGTCTCGATTTAATTATTCTCTACTGTTTAAATATTATTAATAAAGAAATGGGAAGGCGAGAAAAAATAGGCACGAATTTTGGCCCTTATTTCTTACTAAGAATTTTTCGCGTTTTTACCAAATGAGCTCCTATTGCCAAGCTCACTCCTATTCGCTTTTTTGCTTTCGCAAAAACAGATTTCTTCAACCTTAAAATTACATTGTAAATACAGATTATCCGTCATAAGAAAACATGTATGATAGAATTATCAAAGTTATGTCTTTATCATATTTAGAAAAAAATATTTATAATGGCTAATTTTCGGCAACATTATTCAATCTGCTCACGTTGCTTGAGGGGGTTTATTGTATAGCTTCACTTTATTTATCCTTCCTAGAAAAAAAAAAACTTTCTTCTCGAAGTTTTCCGTTTTCATCGAATTATAAAAATAACTCGCGGTGAACTTTTGAACAGCACAGCCTTTAAACAAAGTTTTCTTGTCATGTATATTTGGCTCGTGGAATTTTCCAATGAAAACAAACATACTCATGTTTTACCATAATCATGCATTAGCTATCCCCTAATCCCGTTCCGAAAAATTTAATGTGTTTATTATATAATAGTTGTTAGCTAGAGAGTTAGATAGGTTTGAATTCTCATTATAAAATTGAAGGGTTTTTATAAATTTATCCCGTTTCGAAACAATGGTTACTAAAATCAGCCTGTCCCAATACTCTCTCTTTATCATTTGATTTCAAAGTTAAACTTAGACTATGTCAAACTCGCAAACCGAAGAAAAGTTATAATATTTCTTTAGGATTTGTATAATTAGATTAGATCACTTGGCGTAGCTTTTTTCTTCGTTCCTAATAGTTGAGGAATAAAATCTGATAAATTAAGCTAGCTATAAAATTAGGTAAGTTAAGTCTGCAAATTGACGAATTATATGGAATAACTATAATTTAACTGCGGAAAACAAATATGCCGTCCATGTTTCAAAAATAGGCCAAAAAGATACAAGAAGGGAGAATAAATCAATTTTTTGTCACAAAAACGTCCTTTTATTGAAAATATATGCTACATCTTTACAGTGTAAGCCGAATCAACTTGTCAAACAAGATTAAGTATAACGAAATTAGCATGATTTATATTTATATTGCATGCAGTCTATCCAAATTTATACAAAAATAAATAAAGCGCTGCTTAAATAATAAAGAATATTAGAAATTGTTATAGTATATAATTATTAATTTAAGCTTAGACACAAATAATAAAATCGGTATTATAATTTTTTCAACAATTGTTGTTTTTAAAATTATTTTGACATAATTTCTGAATTTCCAAATTATAAAAAAAAATTTTTCACACTTTTCATTTGTGAGTTTTAACCCTTGAACGAACGAAAATTTTCCTAACCAATAAGAGTTAAATTCAACTCAAACTTTTTGATAATAAATGATTCCATGTGTGACCCAACTTCAAAACTTTAAAAATCAACGAGTGCGAACATAACAAGAAATTAAAAAAAAAAAACCCTGAATTTTTCATCGTTATTTAGCCTAATTAGCACTACACAAAAAAAATAAAACGATGCGAATAAGGATGCAACACTAAATTTTGAAAATTAAAGCAACGATTTCACCAAACATATATTAATTTTAAACACTATGATATACGATTTACCTTTTGCGAAAACAAACGGGCCACATGATGCTTAACCCCTAGTAGTATTATGCAATACACATTTTCTAGGGGGTTTGTATTTCTTTAGTTGAATAAAATAAAGTTTAAAAACTTTGCACTTACTAAAACTTTAATAAGCGTTTTATTGTTTTGATTTTGATACATTGTATTATATATTGTTCGTTAGTTTCAGTCGTCAGTGTTTTAAGTATGCAACCAGTCTCGTCGCATAGCATCTATAAGGTATTTAAAGCTTGACGGTCTTTCTCGTTTGGATACATAGCGTTTATTAAGACAGGGCCTTTTCGGTCTTCTTCATGCTCCCGCCGAGCGCAGCAAAACTCCAAAATACTGAAGAATATCACAATTATGAGAAAGAACTCAGATACGCAAACTAAATCAAAAGAGAGTCCTTTATAGAAACTATGAGATAAATTCGTTAGTTTCAGTTTTTCAACAACCTTTGCTAAATGCAGCTTCAATGTATGGTGGATATCAGATGTCAACAGTGAGGAACTTGGTACCATTTTTTGCATGAAAGCAGCCTCGTAATAAAAGTTTTCGTTGGCGATGATTAAAGCAACCATGCTCGCTATTGCTGAAACGAAAACGATAAATAATGAAATAATTGTAACGTAAGCAGAGAGTGTGGCTGGAAAACCACTAATAAACGCCATTTCATTTGTTAGTTTTAAGATATGTTTCTAATTATAAGTATCACCACATTATTTATAACTCGTTCAACTTAAAAAACTGTAAAAAGTATAAATTTGTCACTCTCGTTCTATTATTAAGGAGTTATAAAGATATATTGTATTTTAAAACAGGACAATAATCTTTTTTAAAAGCAAGTGACCCAATTGCATAAGATATTGCATTCACTGCATGTTTCGAGACAGTGGAAGGGTTGCAATC
>JAUZNK010005682.1:0-25941 GCA_035046665.1 Euphysa ruthae
ACTGACTCAGAAAGGGAAGAGGCAGATAATTAAATTTACTTAGCCTAAACTTGTATATTTTATACATTTTTGATTACTCTAAAGACCTTAGATGTGATTTAACGAATAAATTTCTTTCTTGGATTTTGCCCATTCGTGAAAGTTTTTTCACGCGAATACGAACCTTATTTTGAATTCGCGAAAGTTTTTTCCTCGAAATTTGTTCCAAAAATCGCCAAACGCGAAAGTTAATGCCCGCGAAAGTTTCTGCCCTTAATTAATCCCATCCTTGGTAATTTTTTTACAATTGTTAAGTTTTCTTCCTGAGTAATTTAAATTTGATAATGAAATGTCATTTTTCGAAGTTTTCCTACGCATGTGGCATAAACAATTTATAGCAATATAAAAATTAATGTTTATTCGTATTATCTTTATATTAATATTGTTATATCTTTTCTTTTTTTTTTATTCCAAAAAAACTTTAATTTTTATGTTTATTACGTTTCTACTTAGTATTGGGAAGGACAGTACGTTACCCATAACAATAGCTTTTAATTCAAAACCGTTTTCAAAATTAATTTCTATTTATTTTCTTTTAATTTCATGCGAAGATTAGCCATTTTACAGTTTTATTATATTCATCGAAATTTCTTGAGGTTTCTTATAAGAAAAAATATAAGCTGATATTAACTTTTTAAGATGTTTTATTTCATACGAAGTGAAGAGTCACTTTTATTAACTTGATGACACTAATATAAACTGTCTTTTCTTTCCCCGTGGAGTTTCTCACATAGGACACACAAATAATATCCATTGCGCATTTTTTCCTCAATACCCGGAATTTAGAGAAATATGTTGACAACGACTGTAAAAAAAAAATTCATATTTGCATGAGTCATATTGATGTTTATTTTTTATTTTCTAGGAAATTCTATTTTGGCCTTTTTCTTCATTTTTGGTTTTTGAAATTTTGAGTTGAAATATTCAATCTTCTGTTTAATCTTTTCCTTTGAACTTTTCACAGTGGGTTCCTTTCACTTGTGGAAAAAGCTGGTAGGAAAATCTATCATCAACTTATTCTGTTGCATGTTATAGCTAGAACAAACTGAAATTCTGTAATTATACCCACTTAAAATCTGTTTGAATCACATAATCTACTCTAATGATAACGATGGTAGTGATTTGATTTTACTTCCAGCCCTCCTTAAGCATGCATGGAATGCACTCCAAAAAATAATGGCTGCTACATTAAAAAAAAAAGCTATCACTATTCAAAATTTTCCTGTTATACACCAATTTTTTATGATTTTGACCATTTTTTCGATAAAATGTAAAATTCCAGTGATAATACTTGATAAATATTTGTTTATATATGTTTAATATTCCCTAGACTTATTCTGAAACTGGTTGTCTCTAATAATGAATATATCTGAGAAAAAAATTCTTATTTTCTCACGCATTTCACTTTGGCTAACATTGTTACCTTTTATATATTCAGATTTGAAGTTCAGTAATTTTGTTTTCTATATTGATTTGGCACTATATGTAAAGCTGCTTTGTTGTACAGTAACACAATGTTTTGACTTTTTATCTTTAGAAGTTTGGTCCATACCACCTATGACATATGAAAGACTATAACTTTATGATTTGTGAACAGTAACCCCTTGTAGAAGAATCACATGTTCTTGTTTTTGCTGTGCATTATGAAGGGTTTTTTTTTTTACAGTTAATTTTATAGGTACGCATTCGTTCAGTTTTCCACGCAATCGCTTTTTCATTAATGAACCATCTGCTTTAAGTTCATCAATTCATCCAAAGATTTTTAGCAAGATGATATTTTGGAATATTATTTAAGTAGTTAAATGTTCCAGTTCAACGTTAAGCCAAAAATAATCAATTAATCAGCAATATTTATATTACCACTAACCAACATTCTAGCTTCGACAAAGCTTAAGGGCAGCAGGAAGATTTCCAGTTTGACTTAACCCGACAGAATCTGAGATAGAAATGTTATAAATACAAATATTCAATTCCTTAATAAAATTATCTGCTTTGATAGAGCATATACCATCGCTCTCTTTTGCAGCTAAATGACTTGTAAGAAATAATTTGACATATTCATCAGGGTATTTTGATATATCTTTTGATATATGTGTACTTTGAAGCAGCGCTTTTTGAAACATCTCTGAATCAGTATTTTTTCTTTCAAAAATTCTATTGGGTATAATTGCACATTCTGAATCTTTGTTTTTAACAAATCTGTTATACAAGTTCTAAGAAGTTGAATTTACCTTGCTGCTCGGTACCTTGCGATGCTTCTTAACTACCATAACGTGGATTTAGTGTGGAGATGATGCTCTGCACTTATTTCCACTCTGCAAAATTTTACTAACCACAGATTTTCTTTCAACCTATTCTAGAGAATAAAAATATGTTGTGGATTTGATTAAAAACGATTATTTTAAACGAGTATAGATATATATCGAAGGTACAATGGTAATTTCCCTTTTTTAAGGGGGAAACCTCCTTTTATTTATTTATTTTTTTAAATTTCAACTAGTAAAAAGTTTTTATTGTGAAAGTACAAATAAAAAGACTTTAAAAAATTTATAAAATAAATTTTAAAACAAGGTTTACGCCGGTCAAATATCTGGCAGGTATGGCTATTTGCTGCAGTTGATTTCTTTGCTTGACATTTGTATAAGTTAGTTCTGTGATACTAACTGAACACTTTTTTTAATGAAAAAATCCAAGATCCCTCACGCAAAGTTCATGAAAAATATTTACGCGAATAAATGAACATAAATTCGCAAACAAAAAAAAAAAATCAAAATTCTTTTCAATAGATTTCACAGTAAATAGAAAGATAAACAGTGTCTGAAAATTTCATTCAAAAATATTAAACGGGTATTGAACTATGTTAGCCGGCGTCCTAAGTGTCGTTCTGAGAAAAACTCAAAAAAACAATAAACATGCAAAAAATATCATTAAAGTACTTGTAATATATCTATGAGTTATAAAAAACATTCAAAACTAGCTTCGTAATTTTTACTCTCTTTTTGAAATAATTTGTCATTTTTCTTAAATTTTTAAACTCGTAGAAGTTGACGCCTCAATTTTTTCTTACTATTCATACGGTAGTTTGATGAATTTAGCCGCTGGTCATTCATATCCATAAATCCTCTATTAGTATTTATACCGGAACCATATTTAGCTTCTCATATAGTAGCACAGTAGCTTTCATGCCGATATTGAAGTTCGCCACCGCATCATACACAACGAACTTTAATTTTTCTAACAATACATACTCCAATTTTGGAGCGCGGTCTCTGATTTTCACGTTGTGACTCATTATCGTTTTGTGTTTTTCCGTGAAGGCACTTTTCTAACTCATAACCTTTGCTAAGAGCTTCAAATATTGGTCTCACTTTATAAATAATATCTAAGGGAAGACCTTGGCCTGCTTTGTAGGTAGTTGTGCCACTCGCTTTGTTACGATCAAATTTGCACCAAGTATCATTTCCTGTTGGATAATGTTGGAAATGGAAATTATTAATTTTGAATAATACGACATGAAACAATATTACAAGTACACCGCTTTCATACCCGAAAGATTGCCTGCATTTTGCCGAATTGCAACCCCAAAGAAATTTTGCAAACAATCTATCTCACTGAATCAGCTTACCGACCGCGACCACTAAGACCCCTTTCTGTTTTTTTAAGTTCTGCAACCCCGTGCCGACACAATTTGGTATTGACCAACACATTCCAACTTTTTAAATGGAATACCTGGATATGTATGCTTAAAGTTAGTGTAGCGTTTACTGCCTCCGTCGTCAAGAAATTCAACAAATCGAAGTTTATTTTTTTGTATAGAGCGTTGAAACACTCACTTAGCACCTATAATCTCCATGCATCCAGCCGTAGCTTTGTAATTCATTTTACATATATGTGAAATTCTCCACTCTACATAAGAAGTTGGATACGTTGCCATCAGACCTTTCTTTAAAAAATAACATTCACATACTCTACTCATTCGTTGAACATCCAAAATTTTTCCTGTGTCGATGGAAAGAACCGCAAAGACGCCATTGAGAGACAAAAATGCTTGTCTTTGCCAAGTACCGTCACATGAAAAACCGACATTTTTTATACTATTACGTCACATGAAAAACCGACAACTTTTATATTATCACCATCTCTTAATTCACTTGCTACATCTGCCATGGCTTCTTCATCAACCTCTTCTACTGCACCAGACAGCATCAGTGAAATTTTATCATAATTTTTCTACGCCATTGTTTTCGGCATATTAATCATTGTCGTAAGCTTCACTAGGCCCGAATGGCCATGACCGAGTGTGCACAGAGTATAAACTGCTCTTCGATTGATATCAAAACCTCTATCACATGGTCTTGAAGTATAAAACTCATTTTTGCTGTTACACATAGTAAAAATTACAATTAAACAGGATTCAAGCCCTTTTTGGTCAGAAATCTTATCAGTTAACGACAAGGTCGAAGACACGCAAGCACATTGACGACATTGGACAGTATACTAGTGTCAATAATACTATTGATATAGTTTTTTGTTTGGTTAGTGGTATTGAATGAGTAATTTCTTATACCTTTCAATCAGATGCAGATGATAAATTAATTTCAGATTCGCTATTTACAGATTCATTATTTACAATATTTACAGATTCGTTATTTACGGATGAATTTGTTTCAATATTTACATCAGATTCAACAGAATATTTGCCATTAATAACATCACAATCTACTCTCCTTAGCCTGTTAAACCTTTTCCCATAAAACCCTTTATTTTTACCATTATACTTAGTACGTTGTTTAACTCTGCAAGATTTTACCATTTTTTAAAAACACATCACTGCACTTCAAAAGCGATTTACTATATGAGAACGGAATATTGTCTTGATCAACCAAACATTTTTCAAGGTTTTAACCAAACAAGAAACCATACCAAAAAAAGTTACGCATTTCAGGTTATTTTCGTGGAAATAAGGGGGTACAGATGTGGCTGCAAACCGTTACTAAGAACGTTGCCAGGGAAAAATGTACAATCCTAAAAAGAAGGTCTATTTCAACAACAAACGAAGGGAAAAATGGCTTAAAAATTATTATTTTCGTATTCTAGACTAATTAAAGTGTCTAAATGTGGGATCACAATTTTTCACCAGTAGAATATTCCATAACAAAAGCAAGTACTTCTAAATGTCTGATACTAGATTTTCTCTTCTTCTGAAACAAAGCTGTTAATTTTCTTAGCCAACGCGTTGGTTTGGACAACCTACATAACTGTTGGACAAGGAACGAAGGCAATCTTGTTTTTTAACTATTATTATCGTCAATACTTTACAATATTTTTGGTTCAAAAACAGGCCAAGCAACGAAAAAGGAAAGCTTTCGACACGTGACGATATGAGTCAAAAGAAACCCTTTATGGTGTTTTGATTTCATGTGAACCTTCAATAGAAAATAAGGAGCAATTTTATGAGAAAACTTCACCTTCGGTACAAAAATAACCATACTTTGTTATTATAGAAAACAAAAATAAAAAAAGGGGAACTTTTTTTAAAAAAGATATAAGACAAACAAGCCGAAAAACATAGATTGGTTGATTTATATGTTTAGATTTAAAAGCTTACAACGCTTCTCAGTTATTCACTAGCCTGTATCTCTAAATATTGTCTTTATGTCTCTGTCCTATAACCTCCAAATTACTTAAAAATTTTCATCAAGGTGGCAGAGGAATACCACGTGGATCCCCTAGTGAATGAGGGGGAATGTCTTGCAGATTTTTCATTAGTTGTGCCAACCATCGCTTTGTTGAAGTATCATCTTTTAAACAGTTCGCAAATGTATTATCTTTGAGATATTCAGGTAGACACTGACGCAGTGCTTCTCGTGCTCTAAAAAATAAATAAAAATTAAGAATAATAAAACACGGCCGGTTAAAATTGATTTCATAATGTGAGTCTTTTCTTATAAATTTATACAATAGGCTTTGCTTAAAATAATTTGTTAAACTATTTTAATATCCAAGGAGCCAAGAAGTTAATAAACGTATATCTTAAGCCAATTGCGGATGCTACTCTTTTGATCAATATGGCCACCTGTCGGAAACTCTTTTTTTTCTTCTTTATTTTTTTTGGTTAACGTTTCTTTGAAACTCTTCATAAAATTAAAGGACTTTAAAAGGTTTATATAACTCATATAACCACCTGTCAAAAACTTTTGAAATAAAATACTTAAAAAACAATACGAACATGTTGTATTTAATTAAAGAAAGTCTGTTTTGTCCATAAGTCGCTTTCTTGCTTTTATTCGTTTTAAAATCAATTTTACATAATTCTTTATTTAAAAAATCGGAGACAGTAATTGTCGCAAGGGTGAAAAAAACTAATTTACATCTTCTAATCTAAAAAAATACTTGAGTCAAATACGAGTTTTGAAGTTTCGGAGATCAAAAAATTCAGTTAGTTGTGCGTGGTCATATTGCAAACCGCAATAAATTTTCGAAAAGGAGTCTTTTGAAGCATTAATAAGTACATATTAACTAATAAATCCAACGACAAATCTCTAATAATTGACCTTTCAATACAATATTCTTATAAAAACCAATTTAAAAATTCGGTAATATTCCAAATTATCAGAAATGATATTTTCTATAGCTATATTAAATCTTGGCAAGACTTCAAAACTTCAAAGCTTGAAAAATAAAGGTAAGCAATTTTTAGTCACAAAAATATATCTATAAAACTGCAAAGCAAAAGTAAAAGAAAGAAAACATTACGGATCAAGAAATACCCTCTTTCCTTTTTCATCCTATAACTTGATAAAAATTTAGTAATGGGGAATTTAAAGAAATTAAATTTCCTAAAATTATTAAAAACAGGCAAAGTACCAAAAAACAACCCACTCTGACAGGTGGCTAAATGGGTCAAAAGATGCCTATATGGTTCTCTTATTTCATGCAAAATACATAAACAGATTTTCAAAAAAATTAAAAACATCAAATTTGGTGAAAAATTTCACATTTCTGCAAGAAACTAAAAACTGGAGTTTTCAATAGGCAGCAATTTTGGGTCTAAAGATGCCATCTTTTAACAAAAAAGGTTTTTAATTGATTTTGAGAAAGTACTAAAAACTTTGTTTCTAAAATTAAATTTAATATATTTGGGCATACTAGGACCGCGTAACAAAACAAGAGACTCTGAAAAGTGAATATTTCGATCAATAGATGGTCCTTTATGATATTTTAACTTCACGCAAAATAAAAAATAAAAACGAAAACAATAGACCCAGTACCATTACCGAAAAACAAAAGTTTTCGATAAGTGGCTATTTGGGTCAAAAGATGACTTCACTTATCTTTTAACTTTACGCAAAATTTGACAAAAAATAACGAATTGATATCGTGAAAATTGTTTTTAGATCTAAAGCTAACATGTTTGTGCCGTTTACCAAAAAAAATAAAAATAAATAAATAAACCAAATTAGGGTCAATAGATGCCCCATATAACATAATTTCAGGAAAAATTAGAAAAGGGAAAATTTAAAAAAAAAAAAATCACCAAATTCGAGCAAACTTGGGTGCGGTAACATAAAACAAGAATTTTTAAAAAAATCAAAAATACTTGCTTACTTTATGATCCAAATTTATATGCATATAAAAACTATGAAATTATTTTGAGAAAATGTATGTTGTTTTTAGGCCAAAAAAACTTAATTATTCTGGCATATTCCAATCCATTATCACATAGAGCATTTTTTTCATAAAAAAAATATCATAACTAGCCCCGCATCATGGTTTCAAAATCTTTATGCAAACTTAAAAATAAATTAATGAGCAGTTTTTTAGAAAAATTAGCAGAGAGACAGAAAATGGACGTAAAAATGGGCAAATTTATCGAACCATAAATGCTTTGCCGAGGGTCTAACAGATAAATGATTCATTTGTGTGGAGAAGTATTACAATATGTTAGGATGATTTCTAAGATCCTAAGGCATTTATTTGACAAAAAATCACCCATTAATGTGCTATGAAACATACCGTGGATTGTCAGATAAGCGTAAATAACAGCGAACAACATGCTTTAACAATCTTGGAGATGGCTCTTTTGCTAATGCTATGACCATTTTACCCTAAAAACAAATAGAACCATAATTAAAAATATTAAATAGGAAAAGGAAATGCTGAAATAATGACATGTGGCAGAGTGGCAGAAACTTACGAACATGAATAAAAAGATTTTTCGCACCTTTATTTATCCAGTTGAAATTTTTATTGAATTGAGAAATTGCCATCAAAATGCTATAACAATCTCAAACATTGTTTGAGGGAGGACTTTGCTTTAAAAACTGGTAAATTAGAAATGGTAACATTTCATTATTTTTAATACTTTTTGTGAAATTTTTTACAAAATCTATAAAGCACCTTAATTCTGTGATTAAAAGGAGTTCAATTTGAATCTCGTTTAATTAATGAATGTTTCATTTACAAAAATGTAAAGCTCTGTGTATCATACAACTGGCTACTACAAATCTCACCAAAATCATGGCGACATGCGAGAATCGTTCATAAGTTTGGCAGATGTACGAAAGACCAGTTTCATCCAACAAGATCTTTTGAAGTATAAAGGTTGCCACCTAATGAAATAAAATAGGCGTGTCATTAAAACAAGGTTACTAAGATCAACAAAATTTAGAATATAAAATATTTTTACTGAAAATGGACTGTAAATCTTCTAATGATTACTGCAGTGGGAGAACACTAAAACCATCTTTTTCACAAACATGGCTTGTTTTGCTGATACATTATTTAGCAACCAATATATTGCTTTTAAGAACTTAACACAGCTCCTAGCCTGAATTAGAGATTACATTGCTGAGTTCATAACTTTAAAATTTTCTAAAGCACTAGACAAAATTTCAGCAAAATCAGAAAACAAATTCTTGAAAAATATTGAAAAATATCATTTCAATCAAGTTGAACATATTTTATGAAACGTGCAATTTCATGCAAAATTCCAATAAAAAAGCTAATGAACAATTCGAGAGATTCCAGAGAAGAGTTCCAGCAAAGTTTGAAAATTAGACTCGAATTTTCCAAACTTCCAAGTAAAATTTTCAGGACATTCTCTTGCAAATTTTTCATAATTCTGAATAAATTTCAAGAGAATTCTAGCCAAGTTTGAAAACTATTACTAAATTTTCGTTCCAACCAAGTTGGAATAAAATTCTAAAACAGTCCAAGTAATAAGAAAAATTATTATTGAATCATGCGTCACAGTAAATATTATTAAAAGAATAATCAATTAAATCTTACTGTTTTAGATAATTCACTGCCAGCTTCCATGATTCTTAAACAAAGAGGGATGATCTCCGTAGACAATAGAAACGTTATAACCTCTTGGTCATCAGTCTAAATACAATTTTTTTTTAAAGAAAAACAGTTTACACATTTCAGATAACTACATCCATTGTATATACATGCTTGATTTTAAAACGTATTAAAAAGTAAAACTTATTTTTCTATACAACATTTGAACGGTATCTTGATGTTATGATTTCCCTATTAAAAATCACCAAATTGACATTAATTCCAAAACATACATGGTAACACACTTTATAAAATTTCAGATCAAGAAACATCCAGTACTATGTTAATGTATCATTTCTTACCTCATAAAGCTACTCTACGTATCGACTTTTTAAAAAATTTTTTATTCACAATGACTGTAATTTTTTATTTTTTCAAATATTGGATTTTAATTAGAATTCATAAGTTTAAAATTAGTTTACACCATCAACTTAAAAACACTAACTTTTTCCACTTCCATCAAGGAGGTGGCCAAATGAATAATGAGTGTTCTAAAGCAATTTTGATCTCAAACACGAGAGAAAATAACTTTTTCAATGAAAAAAAATTATAGTAATAATAGCAGGTTTCTAAGTTTTTCTAAAAAGGATCTAAATTCTTTCCAATAATGAAGTTTTTTGGGCCAGACAAAATTTTCAAAACAGTAAAATATTTCCAAACATTTTGATAGTACTTATTTTCTCAAGCAAATTCTTTTTTAGACAAAATTTGCCCTTTTTAAGTTTTTAAATGGCAAATTGTACCCATCCTTTGCCTATTAGAGTAAATGCAGTCCTGTCTGCTTTGCCATATATGTTTTAGGGTGACGAATACCAGTCTTCCTATTGTCTTTGTTAGTCTAATGAGTATAGGATGCTCATTTTGGTTTAAAGCTTGTCAGTTGTCAGGGTACTGAGAGTATTTTCCTGATTGCTACACTGATGGCTGGTAGCAAGCAGCCTCATAATCAAGTTTTAAATTCAAATTTTACAATTTATTAGTGGAGACACCTTATCTAAATATTTATTTTCACAAAAAAAAAAAAAAACTAACAGATATATGGACTGACATCAAGAGGTTGATTTTCACCAGCAAAAACTAGTTAAGTCTTAGAAAAAAATTTCCATGCAATAAATGTTAATACTATCAGTATACCCGTCATGGTTATATATATAAATATGTATATATATGTATATATATCTTACCATTTATTAAAGCTATAACTACTTAAACTATCTTTTCAGTTACGATTTTGTCATAGCTACCGTCTTGCGTCTGCTTCATGAATCATAATAATTGTGTTTACAGTTCAACAATCATTTCAATGAAATATATCTGTCAGTCACCCCAATCCAAAGACATTTAGTTTAGATTTATAATACTGATGGCTTTAACAAATATTTATAATATATTCATATATATATTTCATTTGAAAGGTGTTAAACATTCAAATCACATGAATTATTCTTCTTTTTTTACAATATATAAAAATATAGTTTTTTCTTCGCTCAATTCATTTGTAGCTTAAAGTTAACCTTTGTGTTCTTGGAAGTTGTGTAATAGCTTTATGGTTCGATAAATCTATTGTTTGAAAATTCTTTTTTTTAAAAAACATCTATTTCAGAGATTATTTTAATATAATACTATTATACTTTACCAACCAAGATTTGGCTAATTGGTGCATACAGAATTTTAGAATGTGTTAACCATAAAATGGAGTCTAGAATTAAGTATAAACAATTATATAAAAACCATATATAAACAAAACTCAGTTCGTTGAATTTTGCTTTGTTATTATTTTTGTTTTAAATATCATGTGTGTTTTTGTTGTTACCCAGATTAGCCCAATTTTTAAAAACGAACAATCAAAAGAAATTTAAGGAATTTAAGGCTATTATTATAGAGATTGAATGAGGCCTCGGTAAACACCGATAGACAGTCCGAGACTTATTTGGTGCTTTTTTAAAATTGGGAGTTGGTATTCTAAAGATAGACTTGATAGTTTTTACTAGTAATTTACAATTAATAATAACACAGTGATAACAAAACAAACCTTCACTAAAGCACCAACTACACCAAGACTTGTTAATCTAAGATATTCAAATGGTCTTGTCTTGCTTGTCGTATGAAGGAATGGATAGAGAAACAAAGGAATTTGTGCTGAAAAAGATTTAACATTAACATTTATTTGGCATTAACATCTTAAGTTATAACCTATGCTTCAACTATGTTATTAAGAACACTTTGCTTCAGCTGCTACAATTACCATTATTTACAAGCATGGTAAAATTTAAGATTTAAGTGTGTAAATTAAACGGTTCTAACATTAAAACATTTTATTGAAGAATATAATTATATTCTAGTCACAAATAATACTATAATCAATAAACTATACTCAAAAGCATAATTATGAAATTTACACCCGTGCCAGAACTTCATGTTAAATGCAGGAAAATCCAACTGAGTCAGATCCCTTGTTAGATGTTTATGGTTTTTTGTACTTTATTACCATACATATACTTACAACAATAATTTACCTGAATTACAAACATTTATTTGTATTTAATTAATCCTAAAATTATTTTATGATTTTCTTAAATTATTTCGTCTTGTTTTTTTTTCTTAAAGATGGCATATGGCGCCCGAGAATGATTGTAGTGGTTATTTTTTTTCAGTAGCCAAGGATATAAATTAAAAATGAGCCCTCACTGAACTTCTACACTTTTATATAAAAGAAATTATGACCGTTAGTTTAAAAATGCTGTTTCTTTATTTGGCTCTACAATGGCTGGTCTAGAGCTTATGCATTAGAATGGTGCCACAAATAGCTAAAAATCTTAAATTTCCCTTGGTCTCCCTTAAAAGAAAAAGAAAACTCATTCCTTTCGACAATTATCCCTATCAGCATTTGAAATTTTTCATTAGATCCTAAAGGATATAAAAACAGAACAATTATAACTGGGATTTAATTTTTAGAAGGTATTTGAGAAACAATCGCCATCTTTGTTTCATTGATGTAAAAAAAATATTGAAGCAATGTGTTTCAGGATTAACCCTTCAAAACTGCTGAAAAAGGTGCATTATATTTAAGGCTTTCTGAAATCTTTTGTTCAAATAATTTTGAATACATAAAAATCTCAAAATCTGACCATAAACACCAAAAAAAAAAAAAAAATTCAGTGTTTTTCAAGTGACAAAAGTCGGGGGTCACCTCTACTTTAATATCCATTTCAAATACAGTGATGCAATTACATTATTAACATATTTTTGATAAATATAGGCGTAAGTCTTTCATAAAAAACATATCCCATGATATTTACATGGGTATAAAGGATTTTTTCATGAAAGTGCATTAGAACATGTTTTTTTTTTTTTTTTTTTTCCAGGTGGTGCAACATTAAGGCAGTTGCAAATATTTAAAAAAATGTGGTGTTTTGTTAGCATCATTGATATTAATTTCCTACATCTATGGTTGATTGGTTGCAGTTTTTGTAAATAGTAATTTATGGAAAAAGTATTGGCGGTTGCTTTTCTGCGATTCGTATTAAATAAAATCTGCATAGAAAGACGTTTAATCATATTTAGAAGGCATGTATGAAAAGTTTTTAACAGCTCTTCTAGAAGCGTTGTTAAAAAAAAAAAAAAAAAAGAAAAGTTATTTGTGTTTTTTAAAACATGTTTTTTATATTTTTGATTTTTCACACAAAAGTTTTGAAAAAAATACATTAAACAACTTGGAGTTCTATTTTAAAGATTAAATTTCCAATCTATCTATAATAGTTCATATATTTTGAATTCAAAAAAGATAGGGAAGGATAAAGATCTAAAAAAAAATTTACATAATTTAGATGGTGTTAAAGAAAGGGGGTCATTCATTGAATTCATCTGGCAGACCTGCTGGCATTTATGCTTCACCTCAAGTTGATGAAAGGAGCAGTTATCATAACCAAGCAATACGTAAAATCAGACCTACAAATGTGCTTCCTGTCCAAGATGCACACAAAAAGCTCCTGCAGAGATCTTTGGTGAAAACAAAGAATCTCCTTCACAAGGGAGACCATGCTTAAATGAATGACCAATGACACTTTTTGTAAATGTATACCCCATCTGATGAAAATAAGTAAGGTAAAGGAAATTCTTTAAAAAAAAAAGAACAGCATAAAAGGTGGAAAGTGAAAATGGTTCTTCCAAGGTTGAGTGATGTAGACACTCATGAAAGTGAGTCCAATACCAAAGAACCAAGGCCATGTGAAAACCTACTCTATGGAAACAGAAGGCACACCTTGTATTGTGGGTGTTGATGATTTGTCACGTTCAACTATTTGGAGAGCAAAATCTTCTCTTGTTGGACTTCTCCCTGTGCGAATCTTCGAAAGTTTCAATCTCTTTCATCTGTATTATCAACAGTCAGGTAGCAATGCTGAATTACGACAATAGCTTCCTAATGTTAGTCTGCTAGCTGATAAGATAAGCTATAGACAATATCGATACAAATTACTAAAAATATCAAATACTTAGTTAATTCGAATATTTTTTTGGTTAAATAAACTACTTTCACATTATATCATTGAAATTGTATTGGATTCAGCAAAAGTTGTCTTGCCGTTAGATTTAATATGGAATGTAATGGGAAAGGAAATAACATAGCGCTAAAATAAACTAGCGTAGCAGCCCCAACGCTAAAACACCCTTCACCTTGTCGTTCCCTAGCTTATTTAAATGTTTGCCCTACAGGTAGTTCTTCTTGGAATGATCTTTTATCTTGTTACAGGATTATGCAATAAATTTGTGATTGAAATTCCTGAACCTGTCTTGAAGTTATCTTTTCACAGTAGTTATCAATATTGTTACAAACGACAAACAATGTGGCTTATCGGCATCAGAGGTAAGTCATACGTTTTACATGCGCTCAGCCTCTGATTCAAACCCTGCCGTGGGAGGTCACCTTTTAAGAAGTTCGAATTTTGATAATCTGCCGTCGCTATGGTAAATAAATCTATTAAAAAAAAAATCGAAAGGTCATATTGCAAAATATAATCTTGATAAAAAGTCTATTATTACACTAGAAGACTATCAAATGAATATGGAGATTGTTTACAGTGAAAACTCTAGTAGTCTTACATACAGTGCAAACAAAGTTACTGTTGCTGTGTATCCCATATGTATTGAATATCTTACCGCAAAAGATGAAATTAAAAAAAGTGAGAGTGTTTCGGCAGATAAAATACATAATCAAAAACATATTCAAAAGTTCAAAACTGATATGTTAGAAATTGTACAAGATAAAATAAGTAATGTTTTTACTGAAAGCGTTTCAAAGATAGTTGTGGTAGCCAATTTAAATCTATATATGCTATTGCTGATTTAATAAAAGATTTACAGTTATTTCCTTTCACTAGCTTCACGTTGGACTTGAACCCAGTATCATTGTGAAAAATGCTCCCGCAAACCATCTACATCTACTTTTGTTGAAGCAGTCACGGAAGAAGGAAGTGGTGAGGAACAAACTGAAGCTTCTGACAGTGAAGAAGAAATAGAAAACAAAGAACATCTTCCTGTTGGTGATATTACTTGGGGATTATGTGGACGACTTGGTGTCTTCACACCGTATGCTCAGTCCCTTCCAGAACATTTGTGACAAACTTTCCAAAAGAGTGTTGGTTATCTCATCATGAAATGATTTGGTGAGCAAAACTACAGCCTGTTAAAACCATTCAACATCCGAAAAACTTACAGAAAATAAAATTGATGTACATAGAGCAGCAGGTTCAAAGCCTATGATTTAGCTTGGCTTTAACTTCCTGCCAGAAATAGGTAAATGTAGTAAAGAGATAAAAAAAATATTTCTTGCCAATTTTAAAAATTTATGATTTCTAGTATCCTTTTTTTCAAGTTTTAGAAACATTATATCATACCATAGGGGATTTTAGCCTTATGATTTACATCCTACTTAAGTTACTAAGGGAAAAAAAAAAAAAAAAAAAACTATAAACAGGTATAAAATAATATCTCAGGAAATCATCTGTCACTCATGCGCCACTTAATATTATATATTTTTTATTTAAGAATTAAACTTCCTGATAAATTCTACATAAGAAACTGTATTTAACACTTAATACTAATCAATTTCAAAAAAGGACCTAAAACCAATATTTTGAAACGAAGATGGTTGTCGTTTCTCAAATATCATGTTAAGGTATCACAGAGGGTTCGAACATAGCTAAATGGTTCGAATATATACAATAAACTTTTATTTTGTTTTGTCTTATTCAGACCTTACTACTAACTAAAGATTTTATTTTTAGACTAAGAAAAAATAAAACCCTAAAAAACAATTTTAGAGGTTTTTTATGACATCAAAAATTATAATTTTTGTCATTTTGACCAAAAGTATTTTTTTTTACAAATAAATTTATCCACATGGTGGGCATATATGTTTTCAAAATCGTAAGTGGAAATTTTTTTTTAAAGATTCATTAAAGCATTATTACAATTTATGAATTTCCATGGTTTTGAAAAAAAAACTAGTTTCATTTTTTAACTAAACATATTTTGCTTTTAAGGCATTTAGGGAGAAGTTCCGCACACGATTTTAAAGAGCCCGTTTTCGTTTAAAAGTTGTCAAAATTTAAAAGAGATCGAAAAAAAAAAAAAAAACGCAATAAGTTGCAGCTCTTGGAACAAACCTCTCCATTATTTTTTAAAGAAAACATATTTTGGTAGCAAACTTTGATTTTCTTTAATATGCCAAACATAATTAGCTTCTGTTTACTGCACATTAGAGATAAGCTGGCAACAATCTATTCTTAATATAATAAACATGTTTAAAAGTACTTTTAAAATATATCGTAGTACTTGTGGTAAATTTAAAGTAGAATACTAAAAAGGTTTAAAAAAGGGGTAAAAATATGTTTTAAAACTTTTTTTCTCAATAATTTTTTGTTTACTAAAAAAAATCGCATATTTGTAAAAAAAAAAAAATTTTTTTTTTGAACCCTCTGTGATACCTTAACTGAAAAAAACACTGATATTCTTTTTAATTAATAATAAATATTTGTTTTCAAAAAAAAGATGAAAAAAAATTACAATATGTGATTCTCTGTTTATAATTTGGTCTGCTTTAAATTCACAGGGCCTGGCAAAGGCCAAAATTACCAGAAATTAAATTTCAAATATTGTAGGAAATTTCCGCAGAATTAAAACCTTGATAAAGATTGAAAATTTTTTCACCAAAATCGACAGGAGAAGCTAGACTCTTCTTAAGAAGAATACCAGATAAGCTAGTAAAACTCTATGTGAAACATACCTTGGAGAAATGGCGATCTAGTTTCTTGATGAGATGCAACACATTGCAAAAGCGCCAGCGCATTGCATACTCTGTTTGACTGATGTGCCTGATGAAGAAAAATTTTATAATTGCAAAGTTAAAGCCAGTTTCAAATTATTTAATCGACTCTTGATACAGAAATCAGTGCAAAATCAATATTTCTACCATCATCTTAGCATGAAATACAGCAGATAAAAAATTATAGCAACTTACAGTTAGATTTGGTGGATTAACCAGAGGATATATATTGATTATTTCTTGTAAAAGGGCTGCAATTGTTCCTAAAATTGAAAAATCATTATCATCTAGATTTAGAAACATTTTGTGCATACCTTCATTATTGAAAAAGGAATTAATTTATTGAATTTTTTAACAATTATAAAATGTTGTATGAAGGTGGATATTAGATTATATTGCACTTCGAAAACAACAAACGACAAAACGAAGATAACCGTTATTTTTTCAAACTACCGAATCTTCAAAATTTCAGTTGTAGTTGCAAACTTTTCATCTATCTGAGAAAACTTTCTTTCGACTCGGTTTCATATTTAAAAATTATATCTTTAAGTACCTGTGTAATCACTGTCCTCTCTAACTTGATAAGCTTAATAGATGTCTAACCACCCATCCAGACCTTCCTGATTTAATTCATGGTATTAATTGTCTATTATGTTCATTAGAACTATTGCAGTGATTTTGACCATATTTTCATGTTAAAAAATGTTAGAAAAATTTCCAGTCAAAATTTTCATAAAATTCTCACTTAATAGAATTTTACAAAAATTTCATGTACGAAATTTGTATTTACTTTGTAACTTACACTTATTTGTTTTATACACAAAAAATATTTTATAGCATCCTGATTGTAGTTTAAATGTTTCTTTCTATGCAGTTATATTTTATACTTTATTTATTTTTACAAACATTTAGTTCTACTAATTAAGTAATCCTCAGGATTTACTAACAGTATCTGTTAATTGAAACAGTGATAATAAGAAAAAGCCTTGTAAATTTATAAACACACGATTCATAAAATTAGTAATACTCAATAACCGACACATGCATTTTCTGGAAATTGAGGTTAAAGGGAATAAAACATAAACAAAAAAACTTTTTTAGATGAATTCTTTTTTCAGAAAGATTTATCAGGTTTTGCAACCGAAGTAAAAATACATCCAAGATATTTTAAGCACAGAAAATCTAGTACTAGTAAATCATAACTGAAACCATATAAAGGCAATTAATTGAAAACCAAATAAACCAAATAATGTTTCTAAAATGATAATATTTTTTAGAAATAAGCATTATAAAAAATTATACAGTTTTTTTTAATAAAGCAAAAGTTATTTTCTTAAAAAGACTTTGGATTAAAAAAACAATCAATAATGGTGACTAAAGCTGTTTGCAAAGCTGTTTATAAAAAAAAGAGTATATTTTCGTTAAACATTAAATTAGTGAGAAAAATCAAAAAAATATAGATATCATTTAAATATACAACTATTTAGGGTCAAAGTTCAAGACCTTTCAGCAGGTGGCCATATGAGTTCAAAGATAAGGTGAATTCATCAGGCTTTTAATGACTTTGCACGCAGTTCCAAATCAATTATAAGGTATTCAAACACCAAAACCTACAGCAAACTTAATATCCCTGTCAATTTCCACAAATGGGCAGAGACACATTAGGTAGCACCATTGGAAAAAAGCTAATCAACTCTCCCAAAGAGGCAATTCGTTTTTATTCATAAATTATCCCTTTTCTTAAAGAAATTAAACACAAAATCAATAAGTAATATCTGCAGTGGTTTAAAAAGTTTAAATAAATTTTTAAATTCACACCAACTTTTTAATGCAAACCGCAAAGCTGTTTAAGTTACAACTATGGGATTAAAATTCTTTAAAAAGAATTTTTATTTTAAGACGACTGATGATTTTATAATAAATTTTACCAAATGAATGCCAAAGCATAGGTGCCAAGTCAGATACAACTTCTCTTTTCTTACTAAAACAAAACAAAGACTTTAAAATAGTTTTAACCTTTTCGTTTGTCATTTTATTTTTATTACTTGTTTAATAAGCTATGAAAAGTTTTTTTAAAAGTTACGAACTATACTTTTTCAAAAAACTTAAAAAAGTAAGAGATGATTTGAATAAAACAGCTTTCCTAATAAAATCTCTCTTGATAGCAAAAAGCCAGCTTACAAGTACCAACAAGTTTTACCAGAAAAAATTTCTTAGGACTAGATGGTAGTTAAAAGTTCTATATATAAACAGTTAAGGCTTACTGGTTAAACAGGGCTTATTATCATCCGTAATAATTATGGTATACTATTTTTAGCTTCTGATCAAATAAGGGAATTAAAAAATTTTTAACAAAAAAATTTTTTTCAAGGATTTTTTGTAACAACTTGTATGCAAAAATTCCTAGACATGCTGTTACTGCAACATCAGATAAAACTTTAGCAGAATTGAAACACAATTTCTTAAGAAAAAAAACGTTTGGTTGCCCTAACTTCACAAAATCCAGCAATTAATCCTGAGAATATGATCTTAAAAAACCAGATAATAAATCCTCCCACAAAGAAGAAAATGGGTGATCAAATTTATTCTCACTGATGGGTCATCCTTATATTGTAATTTTGATTGACTATTATGTTGTATTAAAAAAAAATTACTTTATCAAATAATGCAATTTCTTAAATAAGTTATGATATTCAACTTCATTTGCATTGCATTTGTAACCAATTGGAATAATCAACATATTTTACCTTAATTCTAAAAGTGCATGTTCCCTTGAGTCAGGTTTTGCCAGCTCCAGTATCCATTGATAAACGCGTTCTCGATCAGTTGAAGATAACTGAGTGGGTGTTGGGTGCTGTGCTGCTGGTCCAAATCTCTAAAGAGATGTAATACCAGAAATAATTTCAAGGATTATTGCAAGACATAAATCTATTTATTCTTTATGAATGTTTTAACAGGATATTTACACTGCAATTAATATTCAAACTGCTGTCAACGTGTGCCTGCTTCAGTGTCAAATATGTTAAATTGCGACAGGTTAAGACTTTGGTTTCTGGCACGATCCCCCTTAGAGACCTATGATTTTCTTTACCGTAAGCTCAAATGGGAGCTCTAAGTACACCAGAACCAAACCCGTGGGCCCTTTTATAAATATAGTTTAAAGCTATTTGTTGGCCCCCACATTAACTATAAATTCTTACTTAAACTTACTTAGTTTAATATGAGGAAATGAAAATAAAGATCAAAAAACTGCATAGAAATCACATGAAAAAATGGGCGCTAATTCCTTTTCAATGGAGTGGATGACCTCTAATCCCTGTGAAACAAAGCTATATAAATTTTATGAAAATTATCTACTAGATCTATATAACACTCTTGCCTTACTTTCATAAAATTATATCACTAGTTGTAGCTAATATCTCAGCTAGTAAAAAAATTTTAATGTATTTTTGTTTTTACTTGAAATCATTTCAAAAAGATTTGAAGATGTGAAAATTACTTAAATGCAAATTAAGATTTATCGTAAATAAATCACATTTAAGATTTTTTTTAATCACTTTCTGGAACTTTTTGAGTACTGTATGACCTGATTTTGCATTTTCTTTTTTAGATTATGTCCATATTTTTTTAGGTCCATGAGTTTCTCAGGAGCTGGTGTGAAAAACCAAGAAAAGCTTGAAATAAACTTGTAGAGAAACTAATTTAGTATTCATACATACCTGCTGTCCTATTGTCTGCATTGTAGCTATGGATTCTATTTCATTTTATGTTTTTATTTATTTTTGTGCGACTAAATAAATAAAGATGCCTTATTAAGAATCTAATGAACTCAGTAATTTTAGGCTAAGGTCCATTTGATTAATAGGCCACAAAGTGTTCAATTTCCACGATATAACAATTATGAATTAAGAATACATATGAATTCAAAATTTTCAGAAAAAATACAATCACTAATATATATAAAAATAAAATCAAGATTGACTATCAAACCTGTCTGTCATTATATCGTGAGTTTTTAAACGTTTTTTTTTTTTTTTTTTTTTTATCAACAGCTAAAGACGATTGATTTATTTGCTCACATAAAAGCAGAATTTTTGAAGAAAATGGACATAGCAGAAAATTCTTAGAAAAAAAAACCAAAATTTACTTATGCAACTCTAAAAATCCTAAAAATAATGAAAAATTTAATATAAAAAACATGATAAAATTGGAGTGGATCCCAGAAATTAGCCCAAAAATACAAAAAGAACTAAATACAAAATTAAAGCTATTTTTATCTCTGCACCTAATCTAAAACAAATTTTATGTAATAACAAATCTAGATTACACCCAAATGTAGTCCCGGAGTGTATCAAATAAAATGCTCATGTGGTAAAAATTAAATGAGTGAAAAGAAAGAGAGTACTAATTCACAGTAATGAGCACCAACAAGAGAGTATGAAGGAGAATTGAAACTCCGCTGAAGCAACTGAACATTGCAAAACTTGTCACAAGAGTTTCCATTGGTTACATCCAAAAACTGTGGTTCATCAAAACTGCGGAATGCAGATAAATTCAAAGTCAACAATAACTGGAAACCATTATACTCAAATTACTATCAATACCTGAAGCACTTTATATCTTTAAATGATATTTTTTGTAACTCATTTTGTATTTTAAATCTATCTGATGACATTCTGCGCAAGAGCAGGAAGAAATATCACAATGAAATAATTTGTTAGTATGAAACCATATTTTGTGTTCCTCAATTAACTTTAATTACATACTAAAAGAAATATTTTTAAGTAAAATATCTACCGACGAGAATCCGAAGTTAATAAGTAGTTTATTGCCTATATAAGTAGTTACTCTATTAAAGTCCTAAAGATGTAATTTTAATTTTTTTTTTTTTTGTTTTTTTCTTTTTTTTGCAAAAGCAAAAAAGCGAGCTTTGGAGCTAGAGCTCATTTGGCATTAACGCGAAAAATTATCTAAAGTTAGGAAGGTTTTTTTTTGGTAACTCAGCGGAAATTCGTGCTGATTTTGGAGGCGAAATTCGTGCCGATTTTTGTGATATTCATGCGTATTTTGACATATTTTGTCTCGCTTTCCCAATGTTTTGCTCTTCTTCCTATTTTTTTTTGCCTTCATTTTCTTTTTTTTTATTTTATTAAGATTTATTATATATCTTATAAGCTGTCTATTTCCTAAAAGTGTAAATATAAAAAAGTTCCTATCACCTTTTTCCACGACAATTTTATGCCTATAAGTTTTGTTTTTTGTGATTGCACGATCAAATTTAATTCCTTTATTATCTATATATAAGGGTCGTTACTTAGCCTTAGTGTTTCATTATTTGTAACTGTACCTATATTTGTACACGGCTAAGTATTATATACAGGATTTTTTAGTTTCAAATTGCTTATTTACATTTAGTATTTACAATATATTGAAGTATTCTTGAAATTTACATTTTGAATAGATTTGTAGCATGTAATATTAAAGTTTGTATCCATACTACCGTATACTTTACGCGAAATTCAAGTGCTTATATCTAAGAATAAACTTGGTTTGGATTTCAAATGGCATTGTGCGGTATAACCTAGAAGAAAAACGTTTTTTTAGAGTTGAGTTGAGTTCCCAGGGGTCGACTTGTTGGAGGTTTAATTCTACTAATTTTGATTTTGGTTGTTTTAGGTGGGTGTTTTGTGAAGCTTTAACTTCATAATTGCATTTTCAGATTTTTTCACAAATATTCTCGTCGCATAAAAGATTCTTTTTTATTTTTGAAATGTTGTTTTATTATGTTTTTGTCATTTTCAGGTGTTATATTCAACTAATTGTCTTTCAAATATTGAAAGACATTAAGATTTTTTTAAATTGTTCATTAATTCTACCTAGTTATCCAGTTATATTTTTTCCAGTGATTAAAGTTTTATAAATTCCATGGAAGGAAGTTTGAAAGATAAACTTTTTTGCCTTCGGTTTTTTCATTTTTTTCGTAAATAGAAAAACAAAATGTTTGTGTTTACGTGTGTTTACTTTTTTAAAACACCTTTCTTTAATAATAAATGTCTACAAATAAAGGCAATATATGTAAAAAAAAAAAAAAGTGAATCCAAACTGTCATGTTTTTACAATGTCGTACATGTAAGTCATGGTTCCACAAAAAATATGATAAACTAAATGATATTGATTATGATTTATTCAATACTGTTAACACTATTTGGTTCTGTATCACGTATACCTTGGATCTTGTTTTGTTGTTTTCTAATATTATACTCGATGATTTACATACCTCTCATACTCTTAGCGTATTTCCGTCTTCTAGCAACAAAAATCTTTTTTCTCAATTTAATATCTTATTTCATTCTAAACCTATAGGTCCATTTGATGACAATGATAACAACAGCCCATCGATATGTCAGACCATCGATAGGGACCCGTTTGAAATGTATAGCTAGCTAGTACTAGTTAGTATAGTAGTCTGTTTGTATTTTACTTTTGCATTTCATGATCAGCAAAAATCCATAAAATTTAAAATGAAGATAATGACTTAATAGCTGGTTATATAAAAAGGTACACAAATTAATCTGCTTTATACATACAACTGCTTTATACCCTGGTAGCAATAAACAAAATTTACCTTTGCACTTAAGCCTTAACAGTATTTGATAAAAAAACAATTGCAGCAGCTAGCTAAAAGCTGCGTTCCAGAGAGACAAGATTTGACTGAGATTTTAACTACCTATGATAACAACATGGTGGATAATGTGTAATAATCTGTTTGGGGGATCATTATCTTCCCTAGTGCAGTTGTTGATTCGACAATCAATTTTTCCATTAGTTTCATTGGTTTGATCATCATCAAATTGCCACGCATACGCCAAGTCCGGGTTTAAGAGAATCGGTTGATTTGTGTCAAGCCCATTAATATTGTTTGGAACATCTGAATGCATGGGTTGAAGCCATTGCATCTTACTACCTTCGCCATTTACAAAAACTTGCTTCCAAGTTATCTGCTTTATTATGTGACCATAATAAGCATTATCAAAAGTGCTCGTTTCGTTTAAATCCAAAGCTTGTGCAGTAGCATTCCTTCTCAATTTTCTCGGTCGAGTTGAAAATTTTCCACCATTCCAAGGTCCGTGAAAACCAGAGTTTGTAAAATTTGCTCTTCCTAAGCAATGTGCACCTAGCAAAGTAATAGCCTCGCTAGAGGGAAGTAGCTGTTGTGATGTTCTTGCTAAAGAAAACATAATAACATCTGGAAGAGCACAATCAATGTTGATTGGACAGGTAAAGCGATCAGGATTAACACATCAAGTACCTTTAGCAAGTTTGTACATGTCATTTCAAGTGGCTTACAAAGAAGAAAGTACAAATGATTACATTGATGAGTGGATTAAGAAACGCATCAGTACAGTATACCTTTTTGGTAATGGAACTGCAGTCGCTCTTACTTCTACTTGTTAAAAGCTTCAAATTCCAAAATATTCACATGTTCTTAAGCGCTTTGGAACAACTTATTACTTGGATGTTTTTCAAACACATTATTACACAAAGTGGTTGCCTATTTTCCTAAAAGATTTGAAAACACTACACACCTAGTAAACTTTCTTGTCTGTACAATGATTTTAGTTCTGCAAAGGCTTCTTTGATGTTCAAAGATTATCTCGCCTTTTTTAGCAACGGCTATTGACCAAAACCATTAACAAAATAACAAAATTTTCAAAGTAGATAGAGGCGTAATTGGAATATTAGATCTTCCTACTGCACTAATGTAATGGAAGAACCATTCCTGGCTGAAGTTTCAGAAGATTTTGATAATGAAAAATCTCTGAAACATCAGCATAGTCACTATGAAGATACTATCGCATTTTGAAAAAAATTATAGAAAAGATGTTACCAGATTCAAAGATGCGCTAATAAGAGTTTGGTAACACTTTTTTGTGTCAAGAAAATGAAATGATAAATATATCATCAAAGCTTGTTCAAGATTCTGAAGCTAAAGAGTCAGTTCGAAAATATAGACAAGCAGGTATTGTTGTAGCCATTTTTATTACTTTATTCAATCAAATTGGTTTATCAGAACTGTGGGTAGAGTTTGGTACAGGAAAGTATAAGCGTTCGCTGACCATACATAAATACGTGTCCAAAAATAGGACCTAAAGAAAAATTTCAAGCATTCAAGGGATGCGATACTGTATCATTGTTCTCGGGCCGAAAAAGCTGTCATGGAAAGTAGTTTGCACCGAAGGAGAAATCAACGAAGCTTTCAAAAGGTAAGACAAAAAATCATAGTTTGTTAGACATTACATAAAGCAGTAGGTAAAAAAAGGTTCCCAGGTGACCCCCTCAGATTTTAGTAATTTTTAAATATTAAGTTCATTTATACAAGATAAGAAAATCCTGAAATATCTTAAGCAGTTTAGAAGTCTGTTTTAAGTTAACAAGGTTAGAGGAATCGACTACAAGAGGAATCAATTTTTAAATTTCTGTCAATTTCAAGGATTAAAAACTTTTTTCTACTTTAGACAGGGTCCTCAAATTTAACAAATCAATAGAACTACAAAAGTTGTATACAAAATATGTAACGTGAGTTTTTCACAATTTTCAAAAAATCCATAATGGCTGCCTAAATATTGGAAAAACTCAGAAAATTCTAATTTTGGGCCATTTTTGGGAAGGAATTACACCAAAATCACATTAATGCATTGAAACCTAAAAATATGATAGACATACTTGGAATACTATAGAAATTGTAAAAAGTTAAGTGGTTCGCATGAAAATCTTAAAATTTATAAGTGGCTGAAATATGGTCTCGCAAAAAAAAAATTTACTCTTCTAGAGCCAAAAACCTTATGTGGGAAACATTTTTTAGAAAATAATAATTCACTTAGAAAAAAACCAACATCAGTGATTTACTAATCCAATATAAAAAGTAGATTCTTGATAGATTTTACAGTAATTTTTAGGAAGAAAATGGGTAAAAAAGCTATAAGTTCGACATTTAATGGATCGGTGGGAGATTATACAAAATAGAAGATCTAATAATTTCAGAATAATTTATTAAAATCACTTGAAATTTTATGTGTGATAAGCCCTTTGGCCAAAGGCTAGATATGCTACATATCTAGCCTTTATGTATTACAGAAACTTCCCTAATCTATATAGATATATCTTTTCCATCCTCATAAATTTGGTGCAAAGTGTGGGTTAAAGGCTCAAAAAAATTGTTGATATCAGATGGC
>JAUZNK010005693.1:0-25938 GCA_035046665.1 Euphysa ruthae
TATATATAGAGAGAGAGAGAGAGAGAGAGGGTTTTCTCAAGGTAAAAATGGATTTTCAGAAAATCCAAAGAAAATAAGGGTCATACGGTTGTTATGACAATATTTCTTTAATTTGCTGAAAATTTTGTGTGGAGGTCACGTATATATGAATTTATTAAAAACTTTTCTAATGATAATATATTAAATTTTAAGCCTTTTTAAAGCAATTTTATCCTCATCAAAAGTATATTCCAAACATACATTTTACCATAAGAATCTTTTACAAGATAAAACATGACACACTGCCATTACTATAATAAGCAAAACAGTTAATAAAAACAATATGCTCATTTATTAGTTATAGCTAAAGTGTCAAACATGTCAAAAAGTGTCTTTTTTTGACTATCGTTAACATTAACATTAAACATTTTAATCATCTGTTCAACTGACCATGAGCATGTTTTGCTGGCATCAGCACTTTTTTTACCGCTTAAGTTATTTGTGGCTAAGAAAAGCCCATACAATGCTCGCATATTGTGAGGGTCTAACTTCAAGGCTTGTGCAAAATACTTGCGAGATTTTTCCATACTATCAACAGTGTTTATCGTATATTGTATCTCTGCATAACGTTGATGGTACAAGTGATTATGTGGGTGACTAAGAATCAACTCTTCCAAACAAAATGCAGCTTTCACAAACTCCTGTTGTTTAATGTACAGCTCACTGAGCTCCATCCAAGCCTCCTGGTCTCCCATAAAGTCTTTAACATACTCATTTAAGGCTTTAATGGTTGCATCGGTATCATTTTCAGCTTTTATTACAGCAATAATTCGCTTCCTTATCGTTAAGTTAGCAGGGTCTTCTTCTAACATTACATTATAAATTTGCTTAGCATCGTTAAATTGTCCAAGAACTTCTTTACGCATTGCTTTTAATTTTAACACACGGTTTGAATTTGGAAATTGTTTGTCTAATTTTCGCATACACATCACTGCTAAATCCATGCGATTACAATCAAATGCTGCAATGCACACCTGCTCATATAATGCCCACAACTCATCACCAAGTTTATTTGCATGGTCCAATATCAAACACTCTCCCAAGTAAAGAATTTCTTCGCTATTTCTGAAGCCATCATCTCTCCATTTCTTCATCTTTAGACGTGCAACTTCCAGGTCTAGGATTTCTTCAGTTGACATTTTTTTTTTTTCTAAAATAGTCAAAAATAACATTAATCTTATGTAGAAATATCTCTAACTAATGCTTGGAGCATATATTACTTTTGAATCTATTACCACAGAAAAATGTTAAAAAGATTTTTAAAAAGATATTTTAAATGAAACCTATTTTATTTCAAACCTCAAAGTTATAACAAGAAAAATAAATTATGCTAATTTACAATTTTTTTCACTTTACTTTTGAAACCAAAAGGAGTCAAATATAAGTGACTTTTTAAATGAATCCTTAAAAAAATTTTACAAGAATGGCTTAGAATAAATTCTATTTGAAATGGAGTGCAATGCTTTTTATTTTGTTGAAATTAGATATATAACGAAAGTGAAAGTTAGCTTGATGATATCAACCAAAGTAGCTAGGATCCGCCAATTTAACATAATTTTAACTCAAAAATTTTATAAAATGATATTTAAAAAAGCCAATTTCAGGAGATATTTTTATTGACGTTTCGGAGAAATTTTTAAATCATTCAAAATTTCTATAAAACATCTGAGAAAACTATTTTTGCACCAAGTAAACATGCTTCAGGGTCTAGGGTGTAGAAAATTTCTAAAATAGCAAATTTTCAAAAATAATCATAAGAAAACACTTAATGAATAACGGACTCCAGGAAATTAGTTTAACAATAAAATGCTAGTTCTCAATTTCCCTTTTTAGACCTAAAATTACCATATTAGGTGGTCTCTATGAAAAAAAAAAAAAGCCAGAAATTTGAGTAAACTCTACAAAATCCAAACAAAAAAAAATCCTAAACTGCTTTTTTTAGACCTAAAATTAGCATATTTGGGTCCTATCACATAAGAAACAGATAACATTTTGATAAATAGACGCCCTATATAGCCAATCTACTAACTTCATTAAAGATGAAACAAAAATTATCAAATTTGGAGAAACTTATACTATTTTTAGTGAAATAATAATGGCCATACTTGGACCCAGCTTTGAAAAAAGATGGGTTTATAAATGTGGCCAAATGAGTTACAAATATTCCTTTTATTTTCCACAAAGTTATAGTTTTGTCACACGCAGTTCTTGGGAGGATAAAAAAAAATTCCAGATGATTAAGTAGCAAATTAGCTGTGTAAGAGATTAAATTCCTGGTTTAAACAAAGAACATGATATTAAGAGCCCACTATTAGAGAAAAACGATTTAGTGTGCACACATATTAAATATTGTTTATGGCTATCTATCTGACTTCATACATAATCATAAAAAAATTTAACACTCTATTTTAAGATTTTTTTTTTTTTTTTTTTTGAAAAATTAAAAAAAGCTACATTTTTTTTTGTAACTAAAACCCTCAAAATAATTTCAAAAGAAATGATAAAGCAGTTTTTAGGAAAAATGTATGGCACAAATGCATACAGAATAAAACACACGTGCACACGAGTGAAATTACAAGTTTTACAAAAATTGTCCATGAAGACAATAACAATAAATTCTCAGTATTATCATAAAATATCCAAAAATTATTGTTAAAATTATGGTTAAAAAAAATCATTCCTATACAGCATTTAAATTTAGAATTCTCACATAAAGAGAGAAATAGAAGATTAAAAACTTATTTTCTTTTTTAATGTCACTATCATTATGTCTTTGGTTGACAATGCTTTGAACTGTGTCAACAAAAATTCACACAGCAGCTGAAATACCTATAGAATTTCTAAAAGATCCATATGAAACTCTGTAATATTTGAATCTCAATATTGCAAGTAGTTTTTAATGTCTCCCTGCATTTTTTCAAAAGCATTTTCAAATAAAATGACATCAAGTTTCTGGGATCGTGTCAACAGGAGGTTTTAATTCATCACTGGTTCCAATTATTCGCTTAAGTACTTCGTCAATCTCAATATTCTTTTCTTTCATTGTTTTCTAAAGAAAATATATTTCTGTAAAGTTTAACAGCATAGATATTAGTTATTTAATCAGAACTAATTATAAAATAACAATTTTTAAAAACAGAATTAATTTTTTAAATTTATATATATTAAGCGATACCTTTCAGATAACCCAATAAAACTCAATTTTTTCTAAAATTACTTAAAATTTTTTTTTCCGCTGTATAAAATTGTTTAATTACGTTATCTCAGATTACATTAAGGTTCTACAGTTCGACGTTATCTCAAAGATTTTCATATTTTTTCGCTTTTGGTGAAAAATCAAACATTTTCATTTGCGAAACAATTATAATGTAAAAAAAACATTATGCAAATATAAACAAAAATCCTCACAAGCATTATCGTGTTTCGCATTCAAAATTTTGCCATAGTGTGGTATCGCTAAAAAAAAGGCTACAACGCACAATCTGACTTCACAACGTATACGCATCTTTATGTTGCATTTGTTTTCTTTGTGGTTGAACATTTGATGGAAAACGTCGTTCTACCATTCAAAATGGATTATTGGTAAGACTCAGATGGCCACCACCTCTATAACTCATTGTATCTTCTACATATTTTTCATAAATATTCAAGATGGAGTCAAGGAACCACTGAACATACAGTGAAGTATTTGGGAATTGAAAACAAATGTATTTACACAGTGTGCCCAGTATTTCTTGTACCATTTTTTAAAAACTTTTTACTCCGCTGGGTAGGAACTCATCATTTGATCGGATCGGTCTATGCCGCCCATTAATATTATTGTAAATATTGATTATAAGTGGAATTTGGATTACTTTTCCATGTCGTGGCACTTATTTGTTTGAATGGGAATACATATTGTCAACATTTGCACATAATGTTTATCCTCCCGTTGCATACACATTTCATACAGCTGTGGTGAATAATTGGTTGTGGTGACCTCATCTGCCCTCTTTTTAGTTTGGTATTCATAATTTTTCTTGGTAGTCCTTTTCTTTTCCATCTTTCTATATAGTACCGATTTAATTAGTTTAATTAGTATATCTACTAATTCAAGTATCTCCCTGAATCATGTATCTTGTCTGCAGGTGTCATGACAATGTTTTTAGCAACATATTGGTAATTTCTGCAGATATGTGTTTCTACGCCTGTAGAGCCCTCATAATTCAGGTTGGCATTAGGCTATGCCAAAGCAAAAGCCGAGGCAGCCTAGATTGGGACAGCACAAAAGTACTGCCCTATACCCCTATAAATCTTGGCATGCCGAGCTCGACATATACATGCTAACCTCGTACCATTGACTTGTATTATCAATACTACTGTTATTTTTATCATCATTATATCTTTTTATCTTCTTGTCGACTGACAGTTATTATTATTATTTTTATCATCATTCTTATATTATTATTACTATTATTTTCATCCTGTGGACTGCCAATTATCAATAGTATTGTCATTATTGTTGTTATTATTATCAATCTGTCAACTGACATTTATTAATATTATTATCATCTTGTCGGCTGACAGTTTATTATTATAAGCATCATCACAATTTTTATAAAAAATTTTAATAAAAATTGTGATGGGAATACGATAAAGGACAAGGAAACGAGAGTTGATATGTGACTTGTGACGAAAAATTTGCTGACTATGGAATTAAAATGCCGATCTCAAGTGCCTGAAAATTACATTTGCTGACCTAAATTAACGCTTAGGGCAGCAAAATTTTGCTAGCGTTCGTGTGTCGGACTGAATTCTTATGAATTGCAAGGGCTGCCTGTATAATTGAGTTCCATATATATCTGGAATCTGCAGCTGCAAGTACAAAAGATTTTATACCAAATCATGAGTGTTTTGTTCGGATGAACTGTTTTAAATCTAAGTTAACCAACCTTTCCAAAGAAGAAGAGCTTCATTGATGGAAAAATCACATCCCAATGACAACAGCGACTGCCACTCTTTAAGCGAAGTTGGTACAGTGGTAGGACGTTTGACTCCGGAGCGAAAGGTTACGAGTTCGACTCCCACCCCTGGCGGAAATTTATTTCCACATACTCATTGCGTAATGCAACGCTAGCTCAAATTGGTCGGGTTTTTGGTTGAGCGAATTTCGTAGACGCAAATTGGCGTTCTAAGCACTCCAACCCGCCACATGGGCCCATCTGGAAATATTGTCCCGGCAATTTGTAGGTTCCCCACGTTAAATATAACATTCTCATTCTCACTGTTTTATTAAATATTTATTCATATTGTAAAATTTTGCAACTTTATTATATGTATCATATGCAATGGTGAACGGCTTATAATTATCCGAATATCTTTGTATACGTGAGGTTTTTGTGTATATCTTTCCACAGATACTTTGTGTAAAATATAAGTTTGCTTATTATACTATATAATAAACAAATTTGTCAGTAATCCTCTTTTCAAAGATAAATAAAGGTTCCAATCCTTGTGGAGAAGTCCAAGAAGAACCAATGTAGTCTAAGCGTGTCATTCTATCGACTAAGGGTTCATTTTGCCAAGTTAAATGATCGTAACAATCAACATCGCTCTTTTTTTGCTTTCTTTTTCACCACTGGTTCATTTATTTCAATGTTTACAGCAGCTTAATCAGCCACAAATCTAATTAAGATCTCCTGTTCACGAGACTCTTGCTCTAAAACAAATTCAGAATCAAGTAAGAAACCTCGCATTTCAGAAGTGCCATTGAGATTTATAGACTGTAACTTTCGAGCAAATTTTGATCTTTATCTAACTTTAAACCTTGGTCAAAATATTTTGAACATTATTGAAAATGCAGGTTTTATATCTGCTTATCAGTTGATGTGCATTTAACCATAGTATATCTGTACATCACAGTAATGTTTTGCCCTCTAGCTAGCCTCTTACACTGCAATGGTAGAAATTTTTTCAGATGGTCTTTGGTTTATAGTAACAAACAGTTCACTATCAAACCTATCTGCTACATGATATGCCAAGCCGTATAAATTTTAATGCGTGGTGACAAGGCTAACAACAATTTAAGTATTTCTGTGAAGAAAAAAAAAAACAAAACTAAAATATAGCCTTACATACATTTGAAATGTTTAAAATTTGAAAAACCTATTAATTGTGATAAATCTAGAGAGCAAATTATCTATACCACAACATTGCTAGGAAAAAAACCATACCTTTGACAGGGAAAATAAATCAATCATTGAAAACATAAAACGACTCATCTCAGGTAAAATTAAAGAATTTATTCACTCCATAAATTAACCTAATCTTACCAACCAAACACTACCATTGACATTTCAATTTCTCGAATAGCTTAATCTTAATATTTTATAAGATCTTATATTTTGGTGTTACAGTATAAACCAAACAAAAACTTTCGGGCAACGTTTACACAGTCATCCATAGACACGTGTTTTGTGCACAAAAGGATCAATGACCATTTTTTAATCAATTCTGAAAAACTAATTTAAGGTTAGAAAATATTATTTACCAATACGCATGCTCTATATTTTGTAAACAATTCCTGACATGGCTGATGCCCATCCTTGCCTTTCCATTTTCCACTTAGAAATTCGTCTGCGTACCATTTGTTAAAACAGTCGTCATATTCATGCTTTAAAGGTGTACAGTCTGCCCCAATGCTGTCCATCCTTTCTGAATTTGACAAATCTTTTGTGGATTTTTCGTTTGACATGATTATTTTGTACTAAAATAAATGGAGTATTAATAAAGCAACAAAAAGTTTCTAAAAAACTCAATACTACAATGTCAAAAATATTGCTTCCAGTCAGCCAATCCTTCCACTAAAAAACTATTTAATGAATTTATTTCTAATATATTCATCATCATAGCCAAGTTTCAGATCATATACGAGACATTCTGAGGTATCGAAACATGGCAAAACATTTTTTATGCATTGTTGCAAGTTTAATGATCATTATTAATCGCAGAGGAAATATTTTATTTCGTAGATTAATTTTTATACCCTTCATTTGATGATAACTTATAGAAATTTCAACACAAACAATTCAATTTCCACATACACATCCATGCTGAGTTTTTCTAATTTTTAATAATTGTTATTTATTAACAAATATTCTGCCCCATGGTCTCAAAATCTCCAGGTTGACACCCGGCAGGGGATAACAATGTCTCATGGTCAGGTTGGGGTCTTTAGCTTTGATCGCCAACCTTCCTAGTGATGGTATCACGATAAAAATACCTAGCTCCTTGATCTTTAAAACAGGGTGGATGGCAAGAAGGGTATCTGGTCGGTTAAAATCATGCCAAGCTCATATGATGCTTCAATTTTACCGTCTAACCCATGCTAGCATGGAAAATGGACATAAAACTGTATAAGAAGAAGAATTTACAGATATATAACAGTTCTAATTATACTTATTCTTTAAAAACTTTAAAAGGTTAAACAGAATGAAATTTTAAAACTTGTTAGTAATTATAAAACCACCAAAGGTCAAAAAATATTACAACATTTGTCTACTCGTTAATATACTTTAAATTTAAAGAACTTTACACTAGATTAATACACAAAAGAATGATGCAAAAAATCAGAACTTGAACTGTTTTAGTTTTATAGGTATATATGATATCATACAACGTATATATGAAATTTATATCGCAAAATATCTAACATGATTCTCCATTTACAAATTATGGAGTTATATGAAACCAGGAAACATAAAAATAAATTTTTTAAAACATGATTATGAAAAAAAAAAAAAAAACTTTTTGACATAGATACAAAAAAGTTGTTTAAAAATAATACGTCACCAATCCCATTAATTACTAAAAAATAACTGTAGATATTTATCACAGAGGGTTCGAACATAGCTAAAGAATATAGTTTTTAATAGAGCAAACTTTTTATTATGTTTTATTCAAGCCTTACTGCTATTTCAAGATTATATTTTTAGACTAATAAAAGATAAAATCCCCTAAAAATAATTTAAGGGGATTCTTGACATAAAAAAATTAGGATTTTTGTTTTCTAGAAAAAACTCAAAAAATCTTATCCACAAGGTGAGTTTATATGTCTTCAAAATCATATGCAGAAATTTTTATTAAGACTCAATAAAGAATTATTCCAATTTATGTCTCTCCGTGGTTTAAAAAAAAATATAGTTTTATTCCTTAATTTAACATATTTTGCTTTTAAGGCACCTACAGAGAAGTTTCTTACAAGATTTTAAAGAGCATTCTTCCATTTAAAATTAAATTGGAACAAATCACCCCATTATTTTTAAAGAAAATACCTCTTGTTAGAAAATTTCAATTTCCTTTAATATGCGGCCGGACATAATTATGATTGACGAGTGAGCTTAACTATCATTTCCAGACAGCCAAATTTTTTAGAAAACGAAGAGACAAGAGATTTGATGCCATATAGTTTCCTAGAACAAATACTGTTGTTTCTTTGGAAGTTCCTACCTGGAAACATAAAAGGTGAAATCAAAAAGATAAAATGACTTGGTTAGCAGTGGCCAGATAACCTTAATTTGCAACTTCATTTTTTGGAAATAATATATCATATTTGTTGAATTTATTAATTTTACATTTATCTTTTTCTATTTACAGGATGCATACCTAGCGGACATTGTGGAATTTCGTAAAACACTAGACATTCCAAAAATACATAAAATATATAAGCATATTATGATATATGCCCTGATATCTATTTCTTTCCACTGACCTATTATGTTTCTTGTTACTGTTATTCCAATGGCTTCTATTTCAAATTCTATGTCAAAAAGTAAGGTAGCGATCTTTTTTTATGTTTACATTTGAAAAAATACTTATAGCTGCTAAAATTAAAAAAAAAAAAAAAAACACGTTGTTGTATAAAAAATAAATAAGTTATGCAAGAAGTATGAAATAAAATAATAAAATAAAAAATGGATTTTGAGAAAATTTCAAATTAAAACAAGATATAGAGTCCTTTAATTCCATGAAAAATTTCACGCAAAAAACACGAGAAATTTTTAATGTCATTTTCGGTCAAAAATTTGAATTCATTACCAAAAGACAAGATTTTTTCACAGGTAGCCACAAAAGCGAAAAGAAGTTCTTTCCTTTATGTTCGTGCAAAAATTTGTTAAAAATTTCAAAAAAATGGCTTTTGGTCTATAAATTTACCATTTGAGCCTAAGAAGAATAGTTTTTAACAAGCGGACATATGGGCCAAAATTTATCATCAATATATGATCCTCTAACTTCAAGCAAAATTCCAAAAAGATATAAGAAATAGTTTCAAAGAAAGTTTGAAAAATCGAACATATTTCTGTATATTTGGATCCAGTACAAAAAAACAAAGTTTTTTATTTCAAAAATCTAAAACTGCCATTTTACAACTCTTATGGTGCAAGGTCTTGCCCAAAAAAAACTAATTAACAGTTACTGAGATTACAGATCAACAAACATTACAGATAAACAAATGAACAGAAAAACAAACATGCATGAATTTATAAGATTATATCGACTTTACCAGAGGTCCAAGTCTTTTTTTTTGATTACATCACTAACATTACTTACAGCCAATACCTTTTTCGATCCAACCCACAGGCAATAAATATTATTACAATTCAGTAATTTCATATTCATGTAAGTCTTATGTCAGAGTATGACTATCTATCTTGGCAAATATACTGCTGAAGACATCTCTCTCAAAGCCAAGCGACCACGTGACAAATGCATTTTTATGCTAGTCTAAATAAATATAAAATCAGTGAAAAAAACGACTTAATAGCTAATTTTAAATTTTCAAAATTAAGAGTGTTTCAACATAACAATAAATACAAAAATTTAGGATGTGTGTTGTCACAAGAAGTGTTATGAGAAAAAGAAGCAAGTGTTTTAAAAAAATACTTTAATAGTTTATTATGAGTTTTTAGTTATTGTTGAAACGAGCAACTGAAAATCATACGGAAAACAAACAAAGGCTCATTCATATCCCACACAAGCCATTTAATTTCTTTACTTCATCTCTCAGGATATTCAATTGAATTGAAGCTCCTCTACATATGATATTTCAAAATATTTTATCCAGCAGGAAACAACGTGTTTTATTGCAATTCTCTGCGAAATCACTAAAACAGAAAATAATATAATACTATATACCTCATCTGTAAGATATCTATTATTTTCAAAATCGCCTCTAATCCACAGTTTCAGAGAGATCTGATCAGCTGCAGGTGCTTGTCGAACCAATCTTAGAAAATCTCGATACAAACTCAAAACTTGTCTTCGTAGCATGAACTAAAAAAACAAATCAAGCTTTTGCATCCAAGAATAAACCTACAACCAAAATAATTTGGGAGCATGAAACACAGTAGAACAAAGCATCAAAAATTACTTAATTCCTCGTACACATTAACTAACATATTTCGATCATAGCTGAAATCATGGAAAAATTACCGATGGTAAAAATAATTAGTTTGGAAGATAAGAATAGTTAAGTCTAAATATTCAATCTTTGATCCAGATTAAGGTTTACTCATAGGCAACATGAAGTACTTTGTAAAAGATTACCCCTATAGTCCTTTTAAAAGGTTAATAAATGGATTTCGATTGAATGAATTTAGATGGCCAAAATAAACAAATACAATTTATGAAAAAAGGAAATAAATTCTTCAAGTATGACATCTTGAGATAAAATATTACTCGCTTTTCTTTATGCACCAGTACTTTTAGTCAGGTGGTTGAATGCGCATTGCAAAAAGCTTCAATTTACTGGGTTGGAAATTCAATTCAATTGAAAAAGAATCTTTTTCTTTAAAAACTAATCATTCCATAATTTCATAATTTGAGGTTTTGGTTCAGTTTTAAATTTATTCTAAGTGAAAACAGGTATTTAAAGATCTGTGACTTTCTTAGATTTTCACAAATCAATTTTAATCACTTGGTCAAACACTAACATTATGTACTAACCTTTCAAGCTTTATGGACAAAACAGTTAGTAACACATTTCACAGTACTTAATGATTTATTTTTTTAGTCCAATAAGAAACATCTATCAAAAATGTATGACTGCACTTAAAAACTTAAGGCAGCAAGCGGAAACAAAACAAAACTATAAATACCTGTTGTAGATTTAATGCATGTTTCGGAAGCTTCATGCCAGGTAAACAAACAGCTTATGGGATAATATTATGAATTAAACAATATCAAATTATTATTTTTTTTTTTTTTTTTGTAACAAATAGCAGGCTATCATGGAATATAGATTATGACTTAAAAGAAAAAAGCAACAAAAACAACAACAAATATTGGCTATTGCTTGGCTTTGATGTTGGTCCAAAAGTTAAAAAAGAATATAAAGAAAGAATCTAGGTTTAAAAAAAATCAAAAACAGTCATTTTAAAAACCAAATAGTTCACCTAATTTTTAAAAAAATAAAAAAATTTTGGACTTTTACCATCAGCGAACCATCTAAGCAAAATAACAAAACATTTGGACAAATCACCTAAGCTACTTTGTTGATCTACCTAAGTATATCTGATTATGAGTTTGAAGTAACTTACATATTAGAAATCTTGATGTTTTCTTCTTACTATAGATGTATTGAATATGATAAATTGACCAATTAATTTTATGTAAGCCCACCTATTCAGGTTAAAAGATAAAATATCTAGTTCTTAACAATAAATTCAAAAATGCACAATTCTATGTGCAAGTGAATTTCAATGAAGATGATAATAATTACTACAGCCACTCTAAATAATAAATTCATGCTTTTATCGAATCTATTTAAAAATCTATACCTTCCCTTAACTCCAATAATTAACCACCTAAACTCTTTTTTAAAATGGCAAGGTTTACTAAAATTTGGAACGATAAATTTGCTTTTTTTTTTGCAACAAATTTTATAACCTGCAGCTTAATAACCTTAAGTTGTAAATATTATCAAGTGTCTTGATAGCTAATTTGTTGACATTTTGTTGGCTAACAAAACACTAGGGAATGTATAACAGTAAAGGTTCTTTGTTCAGTCTTAATTTATAGAAAATTAAATAAATAACACATAGCAAATATAAATAGCATTAAAAAATTTCAATTTTTGTTTGAACATTTAAAAAAAGTTTCAATATGTTTTCTTGTTAAAGTTAGATAATAATCTGGCTTCGCCGGACTATAATCAAGGTACTTATATTCACCATCAGTTTGAGGGATAGCTTTTTCGATTTGTGTGCCTTCATGCCATTCATTAAATGAAGTAATGGACATTAATTCAGGACGAAATTTTAAAGCTGTATTCCATGACTCAGCATAATATTTCCCTCTAAATCTGTTACGCGTATTTTTATTATTCCATGGTCGCACACGTGTATCAATATACCCAGGTCCAACACTTGGGATGAATATCAATTGGTTTTTGTCTGCAAACTCTTTAAGTTGGTTCCAATTACCACGAGTGGAACCGTAGGTAAAGCCATTTGCAGCAAAATATGTGTAAAATCCATCAAACCCTGCTTTTAAAATATCATGCTTATGCTTTTCTTCAACAACTAGCCCAATAACAAAGCAATCATAATTTGTAGCACGAATAGTCAATTCTCCATCAAAAAGCAAAAGTTTCATCCAACCTTCAGGTTTTGTATGATATGAATCATAGATATAGATCACTGGTAGATTCTTTCCATTTCTATATAGACTATAAAAAGCATTATGTGAACCATAAGTGTCAATGATATATTTGATATCACCTTTCACTGTCACTTCAGATCTTCCCTTGTAAGGCTCGATATGAAATGCAACTTTTAATTTGTATTTATCAGCATTTTCAAGAAGTATTGGCAATAATGACTGCCAATCTTCACCATTGTCATCACCCATCCCCTGAGGGTAATAAGAAACAACCAACACACCGATTTTTGCTAAGTGAATTTGCTCCATATGATCTTTAATAATTTGAGGATCTTTCGAACTATACGGACCTAACAGCGGGTAAAAATTACTGCCAATGTCTAAGGGAGGTTTATGAATACCACTTGGGTACATTTTTGCAATTTCAGGACTCCAATGTGGAAGATACTTATGATTCCAATGTATATATTTACCATCTTTAGAAGGGTTTCCATACCAAGGGTAATAAAATATATGAACACTATAACATGGCAATGGCAAGAAATTAAAATACACAGATTTAGGTTTAACAAAAATTTCGGTACTTTTTGCAGTTGATTTCACAGCTAAATTTGATTTAAATAAGACATCTTCGTTTTTAAATACAGGGTCCTTATTTTCCACCTCATAATCAGTATACTCATCATAAACCGCTTCAAATCGATGTTTCTGATCTGACAAAATTTCTTTGTTTTCAAGATTATATTGTTGAATGAAAAAAATAACAGCGACAATAACAATTATCAGCATAAAAATAATTGCAGTGCGTGACCTTTGCTTCTGACGGGATAGACATCGTCTCATATTCTATTATGTAAATTTCAACACACATCAAAAACTATTAAATATAATAAAACATAAAAAATAGAAAATCCCACGTAAGAACAGAAAGAAAATTTAAACAAAAAATATTCTATCAAGTTGGGAGCACTCCTCCAAATGATAAACTTACTACTTACATAGTAAGCAATTCCATTTATAGAATTTATAAATGCAATTTAGATCAGTACTTTCCCATTGAATTCCTCCTATATGTTCCCAAATATAAAAAATACTCAGTAAAATTTTTAAGATTGACCTCAATAAATAAAACAACAAAAACTTTCACAATAACGAATCAAATATCAAAAAATAAATGGAATAATAACAAATGCTTTTTCCGCCACAAAAAACGATTGATACCAGTTAGATATCATAATAAAACATTTTGTTACCATTTTGCCACCATTAGTTTAGCTTAATATAACTATGAAGATACTCTAATTACCCAATTTTATGCCCTCTTTGAACCAAACACCATTCTAGATTAAAGACCTTGTCATAATTGCATTCTGTTCAATAAAACACACTTGATTAACACCTATCCTTTAAAACAAAAAAAACCGGAAGGCTAAATTTTAATTCAATGCTTAAATATTTAAATTACATCTATAATGAAAAAGGCATTGGCCAAAAATTTACTGGTAAGTTTAAATCATTGGTATAAAGAAATACTGTATTATTAAATATATTTTATATACATTATCTTCTTATTAAAATCACTATAAACAATAGAAATGTATGTGGACAATCTAACACCCCTTGAAATAAATACCCTTTGGAATATCAGGTTTCTTAATAAACACTCAGATGATTATTCCAGAAATTAAAATATTCCATCACAAGAAACATAACTTCTCTAAAAAACCTTTAGAGATTTTTTACCTTTGAGTCTGGACGCCAACCGAAAAGCAAAATTTATTATGTCGATAATAAATTTATTGAAAAAATAAACAAAACTTTTTGAGTAAATTTGATGCATTCTAGATGCATTCTTGGCGTTTTTATCTCCTTTTTAGCCAAAGTCCTGGAAACAATGTTTTTTTTTAAAGATATTCGTCTGTAGATTTAAAAACTTTTTTTAGTAAAAGAAATAAAGTCATAAATCTAACGAACAAACAACATGAAAAATTGCTAAATACAGGTGGGTTAATGAAAAGAACTCAAAATTAAAGATTTACAAAATGTAAACCTCTATGAGAATAACAAAACAGATTGTCACAAATAATTTTTACTGCCGTGATATGAAACTTCAAAAGAATTGGAATACAAATTCTTGCAAAGAAATAAATATTTCTGACAGTTTGTTATAAAGCCCAAAAGATATCCTTCAACAATTCTTAAACTTAAAACAAAAAATATATGACAAATAAGAAACAAATACAGAGAAAAAATTCAAAAAAAACTCTTTTAAGACCTAAAATTACAATGTAAAAACGGGTAACTCTATTGCCCTATACCTTTCCAAAAGCAATTGCTGAGAAATAGTGTTACAAACAAACACATATATTCAAGAAAAATCCAAAATTCTTAATCTAAATATGCCGATAAAACTTGATAATTTTTGACGTTGAACGTAGATTCAGTTATACAATATTTAATCAGAACTAGAAAAGTTCAAGCCATAGGTCAATAGAAAATGTGAACTCTTATGACACTTAACCGGCTTTTAAAGAGGTGCAAACATTTTTGAGATGAATTAATTATTTAATGTTTAAACTATCTAAACGCAGTTGACTAAATAGTCTAAAGGTGTAATAGTGCAAATAAATATTTTATTTAAAACAACAATTATCAAATAAACCGTCTATAGCATGGTTTAAATATACAAAAAAACTCTCTGTTTTCTTGATCTAAATTAGGGTAAAAATTAAAATATTATAAATTTCTGTATCAAGCACTGATATTTATTTGTAACAGAAATTTCACAATTATTCTGTAATACATTACCCAGGAATTCCAACAATGAAAATAAAACATTCCAGCATTATTAATTCAAATTTTTATATGGAAATTTTACATCATTGATTTTTCTTATCAGACAAAATATTATCATGTAATTTCATAATATCAGCTCTCAGAATATCTTTCAACAAAACACCACTTGCAGTGACCCATGATGATATGCACCTAAACAAGAGATATTTCATTTCAATATTTGAGTTCATTGCAAGAATGATTTCATATTTTACCATTGCAAACAAACAATTGAAAAGACAAATTAACAAGAAAATGTTAAAGATATGGATACATCGGTTGTAGAAAAATAAACTTTTACTTTTTTACCAACAACTTTTAAAATACATGTTAAGCTAACTACTTAGTTTTATCTATCTTACAAATATTTGAGATGGCAGAGATTAGTAGATATTTTCAAAACTTTGCAATTCTGATTCTTTAACGAAATATCGATTCATTTAGAGATGCATTTTAACATGCATGATAAGTAAACATGCAATATATAATAGTTTCCTATAAAATCTAAACTTTACTTGAATTTCTTTATGATCACATAAATTTTTTTGGAAATATTAATGTATACTTTATGAGTGAAGCACAAAAACAAATGGACAGAGATGAATTTATAGGGCACAGATCACTTCCTAGATCTAAAAATCAGCAGCCACCAATATTAAATATTAAATTGACACAGGTTCTAAAGACATCTAAATACTGAAAGCAATCAACTTGGCATTTTCTATTACCCAACCAACAAAACAGTGACCGGTCGGTCAATCAGCCAAACTACATTACATCTAACCTTTGATTAAAATGAAATATATAAGGCAAAAATCATTTTTAACACTTTGAGTCTCAAAATTTTTTCAGCCTTTGAAATTAGCTGCAGAAAATTGTAGAACTTTTGATAGCAAAATTTAAAGGTATATATATTTGGATAAATTGAACCCGTAAAAGAGAAGCAGAGAATTAATTTTATACTTAAGGTGGTGGTACTGAAAAATGGTTGAAATTATGAAATCTTAGAAATTCAAATAAAAATCAATTATTTTCTAAACTTTGATTAAAAAATACGCAGAATATTAAGAATTTGAAAAAATAAAAATTTCCATCTCATTAATTATACACATTATCAGTCAAATTTTAAAATTAAAAAATAGTATTCTTTTAACAAGGATATCTTAAGATTTACACAGGTTATAGTGATGACGATACTTTGCAAGTAGGTTCAGATGTATGAGGGCAATGTCCCAAATTTAAAATTATGCACCAAAAAAAATTTTCGGTTAAACGACTCGTGTCAGGAATGAGTAATCAGTGGGTTGTATAAAAATCCAGTTTGACACCAAATTTTTGGAAAACTTGTAGTAGACCTTGAATAACTTTGTTAAAGCTTATCACTGCAGAGGCTACTGCTTTCTTTTTCCTTGCTTTTCTATATCTATATCTTTTGAACCCAAATCCTTTGCTTTGATTTACACTTTCACAGAACAACTATCTAGCTAGCTACAAAATTTAATTAAAACTAAACACTCCCCTGTTTTCAAATTGCAAAAAATCAGGTTTTCGATAATGGTATTACGCTGAAGAACAAACGAGATATATTATGTAAGAGACGTAACTTGGGTGTTATACAGTGAAAAAAGCAAACAAATATCTGTTTATGTTACTGAAACAATGCAAGGAATGTGGGCTAAAGATGGTTGCTGAGGGATTCAATTATGCAGTACCGTATTTTTTTGGCCAATTTTGGACTTTTTAGATAATTTTTTGAAAATATTAAATTTCTTAATTAAGTAAATAGTATAAAGTTAATAAGGGCATAGAAATTGAAACAAATGAAAACATCAAAATTTTGACTGTTTTTATTGGTATCCCCCACCTTAAAAGTAAAGTTTACCTTGAACAAATTTCAGACTAAACTTTACTCCACTATATTTTGCCTAACTACAAGGGTTGGCTTTTTTTGAAGCAGTTTCGAACACTATCTCACCAAAAAAAAAACATACTTGGTAACAGAAGCATCATATTTCTTTTTGGAGGTTCCATCAGTTTTTGAAACATCAATAGTGAAGTCAGTGCAATACTTCTTCAAAGTTGTTGTAACTTTCCAATAGGAATCAGGATCCTGAAACAACAAAAAATCTTTAGAGACACCAGAAAAACTCCAAGCTCGTACGCAATTCCCTGCATTTAAAATACGAAATTTTGTTTCAAAAAAGGGGGCACATATGTCCTCACCCACAACAACATAGGTCTTTATTCATTTACATAATTATAACATCCTTTATACTTTGTCTATAGAAACTAAGGTCACGGAAGCTTTTAATGATTTAAGAAAAAACATGCGTATCGTAGAGACACAAGTCTAGACACTTGAATGAAAAACAGAAACGTTATTGTGTTTTTATTGTTTACGTTAAACTCTTTTAGTTTGCATATAGCCCTTAAATGAAATTGATCACGCTAATAACTAGTCAAATAGAAGTCTTTTCTATTACTTGTATCTTATTGTAAAAATAAATTCCTTTTGAAAATGAATGTGTTATATTATAAGTAATTTATTAGTAGCTTAACGTCAATCTTCCTGTTCTTTGAAGAGTTGCATAATAGTTTTCAAAAATTATTTTTTCAAATATTTTTTTCAGAGATTATTTTATTATATATAAATTGATACAAGCAATACTCTTCTTCCTATTAATAGCAGATTTATTTTACTTAGTTCTTAACAAGAGTTCACCAAAATGCGATAAAGCTTGTCGTATTTGTTAATATTCTGTTTTCTCATCAAAGGATGATGTTTATGTAAACAAAATCAAGGCTACAAATAAGTGTTGGTCAAAGGTCATTCTCCGATAGGATTAGTGGTTTGCCGTTTCAAATCGTTTTTTCTCGGACATCGTGTCTGAGAGAAATAAAGACAAGAAAACTCAAAAAAATAATAATAACCTTGCAAACACAAAACTTGCATTTTTAAAAATAGACGTCATTGAAAAATGAATAAAAATTTATTTTGTCTAAGATTTACTTTCTTACCATCTACAAAGGGTTCTAACCTAATCATTAATTACTCATGAACTACCAGTCCTGATAAAACGTCAAAAACCGCAATATAATGACTTTGTTATTTTGATGTATAATTTACAAGCATACCACTTTAACTTTAATATTTTAAATTTTAGTTGGGATAGTAACTGCGGGGTTATTAATCATAAAAGCGACTTAATTTTAAAAAATAAATTAAAATATGTTATAATAGTCCTATTTAGATAGATATATTTGATAGATCAACTTAAACTTCCATACCATAGTGTTGTTTTTTTCCTTTTGATTTATAAGGCTTTTATGTATTTTTAAAATTTTATATTCCAGCTGATCTTTTAAGCAGCTTTTAAACCTACATGAAAGTGTAACGTGTTTGTACATATTCGTTCTGTTTTTAATTTTAATACCATTGAATAATTCTCTCTTGTCCAAAGTTTTATTTTAAATTTTATTGTAGCTCTTTTGTTTATCTTTCCATGACATATACTTATATTTAAATTATTGCTCATTTCTAGGAAGAATGACTTTTTTACATAAAAGTGGGTTACAAACCAAAGATGAAAATCAAAGTGTCATGAAATCAAGATAATGTCATTTAATAAATTTTAAAATATTATTTTGTTGTGGTTTTTAATAGTCTTTCAAAATTACTCATTATGACAATTATATGTATTTTCAAACAACAGACAAGCTTGGGTTTGGCCAGATTAGTTTGGGCAGTATACCGGTATTAAAATCGCCCTGTATATGACTCTAAGTAGTATGTTTCGTCATGAATAATGTTAAACCAGGTAGGTTCATTCGTAAAAATGAGATGTCAAAAATTAAATACGTAATAAAGTAGTTTTTCATTGATATACATTTCTTTGCACCTTCTTTGTGTCTTCTGAATTACGCAATAAAAGAATGGCCAATACAGAAAAACCTAGAAATGATTATTCTATAACAATGTAAAGAAAAAGCCAGACTTGTCTGTCTCTAGTGTTTGGGGTTTACTAGTATCCTCCTCATTCATTGCTGCAATAAGATTAGATTCTTTTAGTGTTTGGGGTTCATTAGAATTATCGCCCCCATGCTGCTCTGATCTTAGTTGACTGCTTGATCCTCATAAGAATTTTTATAGCAAATTTTCACAAAGGATAAAAAATCTTTGCTAAGGTGGTAGAAATCACAAATCGTTGGTGTAACACTAAAGTCCTCAATCAGCAAGCTTATGATAGTAAAAATGTTTTAAACCAATCTGGAAAGTTCATTTTCTAAAAATTTCTCTCCACGCCCCCACCATGGGAGTTACTGAACTAAGTGAACAGGTAAATATCAGTAAAAACGATACCCCCATAAAAGTTCTGGATGTATCACTTTACACATTAGGAAAAGCGCATAAAGGGCTAAAAACAATTGATTATCCCTCCTGCACTAAGATAAAATAAACCAATTATTCTTTATAGACAGTATTTTGTAATAAAAAGTTGTATAGGCAAAGGCTTAAAACAATAACAGAAACCTTTTTTATTTCCTTATTTTCATAATAGATAATGAAAATATTTTTATAGATTTTCTGAATTTACTGTTATTTCATGTATAATATTTTTATAATAACTCTTAAAATAAAACTTAATATTTGCTTTGTAACAAATTCTGAGAATATTTTACTTTTAGGCTATTTTATTAAGCGTAAATCACAATAAAGTGTCGTTCTATAAAATATTATTTTAGTAAAATTTGTAGCATTGATGTTCCTGATATGTGAAATAAACATTTTGTGAAATAAACATACTTAAAAATGGCAATAACGAAAAACTGATTTTAGAAAATTATTTCCTTATGAGTTTCCTCATTTGCAATTAGGCATTTTTTGCATGCTTTTGAATTGTTAATTAACCAAATTGTGAGTCGTTAATTGGAGAATTGCCTTATTTAGTTTAGTAGAAGACTCAAATTTCCGAAATAGGGATTAGGCGAAAAATAAATTTGATAATTACACAGACTGTAGAGGTTAAGAAGTGTAAAAGAAATACTATACTTGGTCAATTGTATTGTGGACTGTAGAGGAAGTTTTTTTGTATGGCAGAACACCAAATTTCATGAAGAGTATAATAGAAGTGGTTGATATTATTATGTGGCGGATATGATTAGATTTATTGATGGATTGATTTTTTAATTTTATGTAAAATGTTCACTGTCAACTAGCTTTGTTAGTGATTTAAAGTTTTAATTGTTTTTAGAATTTAAGCATAGTAATTGTAGTTACATCGAGAGGAACTGAAGGATTCACAACATTATAGTATTTAATTTAACTGTTACGGAAGTAATTTTTTCGATTCAAAAAATACCTTCACATTTTTAGGCATGAGTCTTAGTAAACAATAATAACAAAATAAAAAATCTAGCTATTTGTAACTCATTTGTTGATATAACTACTATTCACAATAACTGTCCTTTTTTTAAGTTTGCAAACTTAAAAAAAAACACGTACATAAAGGAATAGGTTTGCAATTATTTATTTTGTTGTATTCTTCTTTATGATAGTACAAACTCTGGTTATAAGTTAAGAAAATTATATTTATTTTCAAATAGATTCAGAAAAACAGGCTTGATAATTATACCTTTTATTTATTGGAGTCTATTTTTTCTCTGGCGGTATCTTGAATTTATTTAAAGACAATCTCTTATTCAATAAAAAACTTAAAAATAAACTTGCTTTTTTATGAATACTCTGACTTTTAAGAAGTGTTCCTATTAGACACCCATTGATAAATTGCTCTCCATGGTGGCAGCTATGTTTACAAAATTAAATGATCATCTTTTATAAACAAAAGTAGCCAAACTGAAACACTTAAAAACATTTTGACTTCTCTTCATCAAATACATTAAATTTTAGATTTAGCCATGGTTGCCTTAGCATTTGAAATTAAGGTGCATGAATCATACAAAATCATTGTAATACGCACAATATTTTTACAAAACCAGTACAAGACTATTTGAAAATATATATATATTTTACTAAATTTGACATATTAAGGATTTTAAAATTTTCAAACTGATTGTGACCTGAAAATCATTGAGAGCATTATTCTTTCATAAATTTATCATAAAAAAAAATAACTATTGGAAATAAAAATTTTGAGAAGCAAGCATTACACGATCAAAAAATAGCATATCCAATTAAGGAAAACTAAAACTACTTGCAAATATAATTCAAGCATTTTTTATTTTATCAGGCACAAACTAACTTACCAAGCCAGAAGATTCTTTCTGAGTAGCGCATAATATTATATTCTTCTCAATAAATGTCATAAAAAAAGTGAGAATTGACATCAAGAAGAAATAACTATAATTTGTAAAGGAAAAACAATAAATATGAATATTAAATAACATTTCATAATGCACCAAAATTAACGCTGCTAAAAATTCTAAGGAGTTAAAAGATCTTTTTCAGTAAGAAATCATTCACAGAATTGTGCTGAGCTAAGGAATCAGACGCTTTTAAGAACTACAGTACATTTATGAAATATCTAAATAAGTCTAAAAGATGAATTTATTGAAGTTACACTATACAATGCATCATATTTCCATTTTAAGACTTTTTCCAAATTATAATTAGTAAAAAGTTTCAATTTTATATCTAAATGATTTTATATCCCTTGGTGTGTCCTTAGACACTCTGACTTACATTATAAAGTTCAGATTAAAAATTTTTTTACATACCTTAAAACAATAACAATAAAGAAATAAAGAAATAATTTGTTTCTTTTAAAAGGATACGTTAGTACACACACTATCAGTACATATTTGGAGAGAGGAAAAGGATGTAAATAATCATATACAAGAGCAGTTAGTGATACACAGCAACCCAAAAAACTGAGAGTAAGACGAGTATCAACATATTTATTGTTTTCGATGTACTTTAAATCATTTGTGAACACCTAAAAAAAAATACATACTAAATTTCAGATTAATAGTCTATAATACTCTTATTGTTCTAAATTTTGGTATTTTAAATGAAAATAAATTTAATAGAGTGAAAATTAATATACAGGATTTGTTGCATTTTTAGATATATTTTGCACTCTATACATAAATAATTTCCACCATAACCAACAATCTACACAGCCAAAGTATAACCATACCTTGCAAATAGCATCATCTAGTGCATTTTTTAGTGATGTTCCATCCCATTTCTCTAGTTTGGTGACTTCAGGCTAGAAAAAAAATATATATACATTACAAACTAAAAGCTTTCCTGCTGATTTGGGAAAGGTTAGTTAAAATAAAAGTTTTTTTTTATGCCAAATATTCTGTTATAAAAAAGTAGTAAGACAGATAGACTTTTAACAACTGGTAGAAAGTCATTGCAAATTCTAGAAAACTGAAAGTGTAAAGTCATTATCTGAAAATTTGAAATCAATATAATAGCTGATAAGCGCACAATATAGTTTGTAATTTTGTTGTAAAAAAATAATGTAATACTGTCATCAAACTAGCATTTCTAACAAAAAAGAAAAAAGATCTGTATTCTATTCAGATTTTGATACTGCAGGTTAGAAATTGATGATTACTGCATCAAGCTTGGTTTACACATTAGTTGATTAAAAGTTGAATCAAGCCAATACCAAGAAAAAACATCATTGTGTATTTCTACATTTATATGATGGCCCCGTATATAAAAGTACTTGATATCAACATCAACGCGAGGGAAATGTGCCTCATGACTATATATGCTGAAAAATTGATATGAATATTCTTTATTTCATAATTATACTTTTAAAATATGCTTATGTTTTTATTATTTATTTTAAAATGATTATGCATTGTGTTATTGCCATATCCAAGAAAACCGAGGAAACCTAAGTAACAGAGATGATGCTTAGATTACCAGAAGACTCTGCTTTAATTCTTCTGTTTTTAAATGTGTATTGGCCTATCATTTGCTTATACCACAGCGCAGCGATATTGGAGAATTGATGGGTAGCCAACTGGTAAAATGTAGACAGGTAGAACGAAAATACCTTTTTGAGGTTATGAAGTGTCTTAGTTACCTTGGCAGACAAGGAATTCCGTTGCAGAGGGCATAATAATAATGACAAATCTACACAACTCCTTGGAACGAAAAATGAGAACACAATCAACATGAAAACAAAACAGGACATAAGTATAACGTCATGACGTTCAGAACGAACTTTTGGATATCATGGGTTCTCAAGTGTCATGGGAAAACGCACATGAACGTAAATACTTTTCTATTACGGCGGATGAGAGAACTGACATTAGCAAAAACGAACAGCTCTCTTTCTGTGTAAGAACTGTAGATAATAATTTAAATGTTGAAAAAAATTTTATCTGTTTTATGAACTTGACAACAACAAAAGCGTAACCGTTGTTAAGGCAATCAAAGACATCTTGTTAAGATGTTCTCTAACCTTAGATGATTACCAAGGTCAAACACATGGCAGGGCAAGCAGTATAATGGGGAAGCATTCTGGAGGCTAAACCCAAATTGAAGCACAATGTCAAGGTAATTCGCTGAGCTTAGCAGTCAAATATTTTACTAGAGTGCCTAATTCTTCAAAACACCATAGGAATTGTTTGCGAAATATGTGTCTTGATAAAATATTCCCCTAAACATGATAAAATATCCCAAAATTTCGAAAGGGTGTTTGAAGAAGAACGAACCAACCAACAAAACTGGAAAAACTTTGTCTAACAAGATAGACAGTTCACGCCAATTGTTTGTGAAAGATTATTTTGAAAACTATAAACCCAAAGTCAAGAATTATTGGTTGCAAAAAACAGATGGAATCATTCCATTTTTATTTTGGATTAAGTAAAAATTTGAATGCAATTACTGATGATTTATCAAATACCCTTTAAAACGAAAAGATTTCTGCAATCCAGGGAAAGGAATTGGCAGATCTGACAAATAAAACTTTATAGGGCATCAGAAACAACTGTGATTTCAATTTATTTTACAAAACCATAAAGATGTCCACATCTATGGTACCAAGAAAGCGTAAGCAGCCAACCTATTCAATTCTCCAACTTGTTTCTGGCAATTCATGTGCCTCCGGTGAAGCCTATCATGCGGAAAATGCATGTGACTATTTTGGGGCGATTTATTACGATCTAATCTGTAATTCAATCTGTGACAGGTTGAACAACCAGGATTCCAAATATTTGGCCAAGTTGAGCAGCTACTCTTGAAAGCCATAAAAAAATAAAGTTTTGTGGATAATTTAAGACCCTTGAAGAGCATTTTTAAGGATATTATGAGTAGAATTCATTGCTAGCAAAACTTGGATTCCTTCCTGCTATGTGCAATGAAGCTAAACCTGTCAATTTTGGAGATGTCATCAAAATAATTCAGTCGTTACCTCAAGTGAAATGTCAAATAGCGAGAAATGTTTTAACCATGATCAAAACTGTTTCAACATGTGGGATGACTTCTGAAACTCCAGAACAGTTGTTTTCTTTGCTGAGAAGGCTGAAGTCATAGCAGCGTTTAACAATGACCCAGAAAAGATGAAAATCCCTTTCATTGTTAAAAAACAATCAAACCATTTTTGATCAGATGTCATTGATTGACGTGGGAACTGATTTTGTAAATCTCCAGCCAAAAAGTTTAAATATATATGGGAAATTCACAGAGAGAGATTTGTAGGACGTGATAGTGATAGTTTTTATTTAACGTGTGGAACCAACAAATCGCAGAGACAATAACTCCAGATGGGCCTACATGGCGGGTCTTGGAGTACTTAAAACACCCATTGGCGTCTATGAAATTCGCTAACAAAACAACCCGACCAATTTGAGCTAGCGTTGCATTACACAATGAGTTTTGCTCATAAACTCAGAGATAACATGGAAATCCAGAGGTGTACCAACTTCGCTCTTTAACGTCAATAGTTAAAAATTTATTATCTTTTTTGCTCTTGATGTTATTTATCTCCTCACAAAATTTTCCTCAAAACTTATCGTATTTTAAAAACGATATTCCCTTCAGCGTTAATTTTTGCTATATAGATATATATAGCTGATCAATTGTTAATTATAAAGGAAAGACCATTCTCCTGTTATCTGAACGTCTTCAAACGGAAATTTTTTCCACTTGCTGGGTAGAGGGAAAGAAAGGAGATGGGATTTACTTGCATCCTTCTCACTTGAAATGCCGATCCTATCCCTGTGAGTACTTATTGTTCCAACTATTCCTTTAATTTTTTTATAATTAATTGGGAGTTTTGAATTCGTAATTATATAATTCAGAATGCTATGTATAACGCAGTGTCAAACGGCTAGAAACACCCTTCAAGCCTCGATATAACGGTCGGACATCGGACAAAGTCCGACCGAAATACAAATTTGTCCTATCAAATCAGTTCAACACCAGACAATTATGTCCGG
>JAUZNK010005704.1:0-25935 GCA_035046665.1 Euphysa ruthae
AAGTTAATCAGCGGAAAATGTGGGTATTTCTGAGATAAACTAGGTTTATCTAATTAATATCCATTCGGCGTTCCATAATATTACCTACGATTATTCCTATAAAAATAATTTTTGGGTTTTTCAGAGTTATCCTTGGCAAATTCGACGAAGAATAACGAACTTGATATGTTTCTATCCATGTATATTTGTTACATTAGATAATGATAAATGCCACGTACAGGAATTCGTAGCCATTTATTCTTTTAGAAATGATGAGAACGATGTGTAAATAAATCACAGACAATACATTAGTATCGTTGGTATCATTTTACGTTCTAACATTTTTGCATAAAATTAAACAAGTTAATTTGAATAAGTCTAGAATCAGAAAAATATTTTTAAGAAATCCTCAATTATAACATTATATTTATATATTATATTTATTAAAGTTAATATATATTTTTTTTAATTTTGTGCGCATTTAATGCCAGTATAATTAATCGGTAAAAAATATACATCAAATCATAGCACGTAATGACAATGACGGTCGCAAAACAAAGCAAAACCTGAAAAGAAAAATGGCCACTTTTTTTTATTGATTTAGAGATCTATTTTAACAATCTATTTTAATATATACACTTTGTTATCCCTTTTCCACCTTTTTGAATCACTTGTTTGACTTTTTGTATGCAACTGTCCCGCTTTTTAGGAATCGCAATTTTTTTTCTGTACTAAGTAAAATGCAAAACGGGTGAGAAATAATGAAGATATTCTGGTTTGGTTTTTTTCTTATTCCTGAAGAGAGCCCTGGGTGTAGAAATATAAAAATCTGGATCCGAAATTCTGGCAGCGTGATCTTCAAAAATTTTGCATGTTTAAGTCAACTGAAAACTTAAAACCCTAAAACGTATATTGACAAAACACAAAATTCAAACATTTTACTCGCATCAAACTCTTCGCAACATACTATCGCATCAAAAAGACCCTCTTAAAAAAGACCACAAAAACAATATCGTATACCGTATTCCATGCCAAAACTGTCCATCTGTCTACAAATCATTAAAAAATTGAACCACCGAACATCAACGCGCAATTAAGAAACATGGCACCAATAACGAAATCGCAACACATTCTCGGAAAAAGGATCATTCATTTAATTGGGAAGATAAATCGGTCATCGATTCCGAACCTCGACTCATCTCGCAAAAAATCAAGGAAGCCATTCACTCCATAAAAGAACCAAACCATATCAACCGAATTTCTTACACTTTACTCGATATCTGGAAACCCGCGCTATGAACATTCCTCGTCAGTCCGCGAACGCACTCGAATAACTAATCTTCCTCAACGGTCCACGCAATTTGTTTACACTCGATTTCAAGCTTACACAAAATCTATATAATCTCTAGGACTGATCATTGTAACTAGCCTGATGATGGGAGCAGTTTGTCTCCCAAAAAGTCGCTCAATAAATATTATAATACATGACATGTTGTTTTAATTTTTCTTAATTTATTAATTTATTATAACGACAGAGTTGACAAATACCAATATTTTTGAAATTGTCAAACTTATTACTTAAAAAATGCTACAAGACCATTGCTAGCACAGCCTTTTGACGCGGAAATGACTTATTTTGTCGCATTTTTTGGTTTATAAAATGCTTGTAATATAAGATAGACAAAATAATTCCTCACAGGGTAAACGGTTTTTAAAAACTTAATGTTGGTTCTTTCAGATGAATATGTAAATTTTTTTTTTTCTTTAGTTTTTGAGCCTAAATTTTTGACCTATAATTCTCCCCGTTTTTTTACCTTTTAAAATTATTCAACATAAATCGAACAGCAAAATTCATGCTTTAAAGACACACATTATTTTTTCATAAAAGAATAACATTAAATTTACCTAATTTACCTAATCACGTAATTTTTCACTCAAATTCATGAAAAATAACGTGTTACTAAACACTTTAAACTGGTATTAGTTTATGATAAATTATTATTGTAATCAAATCCTTTGACTTTAATATTGGTCTGAGTATCATGAAATTAAATTTTAACTGTTCGAAATTAATTTTTGTGCTCAAAATGACATCATAAATATTCAAGCAAATTTATCCTATTTTTGATATCGCAACAGATGTGCTATTCCAGCTAATATCACCACTTTAACTAATTTAATTTACTCTAGTATTGATAGCAACAATCTAAAATTTAAATTTTAGTGTCCAAAATTGATTTTGGGCTCAAAACCAAAAAAAAAAATTTTAATACAAAATACAAAATACAAAATTTATTTACAAATTTTTTGAAGAAAATATTGTTACAGAAAATTCTTGAAGAAAAAAAAATCTCGTTATAAAAAACTTTTTTGAGGAAAATTTTTTTGCAAATTACATTTTGAAGAATAATCTGTGTTTTATAAGTTTTAATCATATAGGACAATTTTTGTGGTCACCAATTTTTTGAAGAAAAAAAATCTCGATATAAAAAACATTTGAGGAAAATTTTTTTTCAAATAACGCTTTGAAGAATATAGTCTGTTGTCGTTTATAAGTTTTAGGCATATAGGACACTATATTTTGTGGTTATAAATTTTTTGAAGAAATTATCTTGAAGAAAAAAATCTCGTTATAAAAAACTTTTTTGAAGAAAATTTAAAAATAAAAAACTCTTTTGAGGAAAATTTTTTTGCAAATAACGTTTTGAAGAAAATAATCTGTCGTTTATAAGTTTTGTAAATATTGTTTTTCTTCTGGTGTGTAAATTTCATAACTACCCAAATAAGCACCCCAATTTGGGTACCCAACGTTTTCAGGTAACCCTTCATTTTGCGGTAACGTCTTATTTTTAAGTTTTAGTTAGTTTTTCTCCCACAAAATATATTTTATGGAAAGGAAGCAAGGCTTATTTTTATTAATATAGTTTGTAGTTGTTTCTTATTTATAGATCTTAATGTAAAAGCAATTATTAAAGAACACACTTTTTAAAAACCTTTTTTATGTAATTTTAAAACAATAAAATTTCCGAGAACAGGAAAAGTAACTTTAAGCTATCAGAATTGATCAAAGGAAAAACTTTATTATATTTACATTGTAAAAAAAGAAGAAGACCTTTGATAAAACTATGATATTTGTAAGTTAACATTTGATCAGTTTGATATTTGTATTATCAAACATAAAATCACTCAGAAGACATATTTCTCACTTTGCAAGTGATGTTTTTTTTTTTACAAAAACTCAAATGACTGATAACCAGGATGTTATTATTATACGAGAAACAGTATCAGATTTTTGTTTTTATTTCCATAGCTCTTAACGTCAATTTCCAGTTTAGCATTTCGTTGCAGAGATTTGGTAAGACTACAAGATACTTGGAAGTTGAGTCTCCTAGATCAGTATTTGAAAAATTCAAAGTTCAAATATAATTATTAATATTTTATTTTTATACAGGGAACATTTATCAGAAAAAAATTTTTTTTGTGAACAACTTGTGAACCATTCACTATCACATGATGTCCACATTATTATAGCAGATTTTAACTTTGATATATTTGATCTCCAAAGATAGGATATACTGTCATCAAGATTTAAAAATATACACTTGTAAATAATGCCACCCATCTTAACGGTTCACTCATTGTTCAAGTGTACATACTGTTTCTTGTTTCTCGTTTCTTATAAAGAAAGAAAAACCCCTGGAATGAGTTCATAGATGACAAAAAAATTTTTTTCATTGACATTGACAGCCCAGCTGTTTTCGTCAAGCATGTGAAAAGGTTAGGTCGCTTGTTCCATGTCTTCGTCAGTAATATTCTCAAAGGGATTGACAGCATCATCGTTCTCTTCGATTTCTATCACTCTCATTTGATCTTTCAATCCCTCAGTTCCAGCTTTGATATCTGGGACCAAGAGTCTAGAAACCAATAAACAAACATTCTTCTTGGTGCTTTCCAGGCTTTAGAATGTATATTCCAGCTTATGTCAGGCGCTTGAATATGTTTTGTATATCTTCTTGGGATGATGGCTGTATCATTAACAGATTTCAAAGCTTTCTTGACACTTATATCATATCACACTCAAATGAGTCCCATGCTAACAATCTTTTTTCCGAACGCAAACGAACCAAAAAATTTTTTTACGAACTGAATAGTTAAATGTTCATTCATCTAACCGTTTACGATAGAAGCTATAAAACAACCACCCTGAAATTTCTTGTTCAGTAAAACTTCGCTTCTTTAAATACGATCATTAGTTTCAGTTTATTTCCATTAGCAGAAGCGGTCAAACAGATAGTTACATGAACTTTATAATGCCCTGGGGATTTAAGGTCTATTGTTGTGGCTCCTTTTTCATTTACAGAGGTGTTGGACACCTTGTTACCCCATACGGCTGTTTCATCTATGAATAAATATATTGACAGCTTTGCAATTATGTCTTTTTGGCATTCGCATAATATTAATTATGTAAGATACAATTTTATAATTTTAAAAATATTTGTGTTTGTCAACTCAGGCATTTATAATTATTAAAGAGATAAAACGCATGTCATGAGTTAGAAGTTATAATAAAATTTTATAACTCATGACATGCGTTTTATCTCTTTAATAATTATACAATTTTATAGATGAAATTCCTTGGATCATGCTGAGAATTGGTAGTTTGTCGTCGTAATGACAGTCCATACCTTTCCATAAAACGGTATAACCAGCATGTGCTTGCGATAAATAAATATTCACACTCCTGAGTTTCCTTACACTGTTTGTCATACATAATTAGGCTTATTCGTTATAAGAATTCTCAATACTTGTAAACCTTTGTCGCGACGTTCATAGATCCATTCAAGCAGGTTTTCCTCGTGCGTGATATTGAATGGTTTTCGCCTAGCACCTTCTAACCTTTTAAATTTTTAACCACTAGTGCTTGCTTCACGGTCGGTGTGCTGGTCCTTGTCTTCCTTCCATTCACGAAGTCGCTTTCTATCGACTTGAAACTTTGTTGCAGTAGATCAAATATTACTTGTTTCAGCACAATTTATAACCTTTAACTTAAAAGAATGAGAAATTTTATTTATCGAGCTTTTGAAAAAAATTATTTACAGCAACTAGATATTGTATCTGATAAAGGTAGAAAATACCCATTTTTCAAACGATAATCACACTGTTTATTATCTTCTGATATCCAACTCTGGGCGTTTATTTGAGTATGGGCGTTTATTTGAATGAGAATGTTATATTTAACGTGGGGAACCAACAAATTGCCGAGACAATATTTCCAGATGGGCCCACGTGAAGGTGGCTTTTATTGCTATGTACTCGCTTTTAACCTCGGCGTCTATTCGAGTATGGGCGTTTATATGTGAGTGATCGATTTAACAATCGATCAAATACGGTATATTAAAAATACGTTTATGAGGGAAATAACAGTAGACACTGTTATTCAGACTGTCTATTTTTCCGATCATAATGCAATCAAATTTAAAATAAAGCATTTTCAACTTACAATGCAAGGTGTAAGACACTGAATAAGTTATCAGGAAAATATTTGTTTGTAAGCATCGTCTATTTATTTAAATACTGTGAAAATAGCAGCTTCGTGTTATTTGTATCCTTGGGAAATTTGAATTTTCATCAGTAATATTTTTGGTATTTTTTTTTTTTTTTTTAATTGAGTCTACACAAGTTTATTTATTAGTCACAAGGGAAGTTTTTGTTGACCTTGCTTAATAATAATATTAATTTTTTTTTAAGATAATAAAATTTTTGTCCCCTTCCAGTTCTAAAATAAGAAAGTTGCTCATTTTCGGGCAGCTCCAGATCATCAGATCCTGGAATGCTGTAAATTGTGATCTATGAAATATGGCAGTCAATTCAAACAACATCGCTTTGTGCATGAATATATATTTTAATAAAATTCAATGAATGCTGACCACCCCTTATTTTAGGTCTTTTTACCATCATGGACCACTTTAGTTTGTGTAATATATGTATGACACATTAAACTAAAAGGCAATATCAACTACATTCTTTTTCTTTTTAAGCATAGTGTGTTTTGAACCCAGCCTCAATATGTTTACAACTTTTGTCATTTCAGTCCTATTTTATGCTTACAATATGCTTAGTATCGTGGGTTTTGAGACTTTTAAAAGTTTGTTTGCTCCTGTCTATACCGAAATTGATAGTTTCTACTACTATTTTGTGCTTAATTGTAGGTGAGGTTGGGGGTTGGTCGAATAAGCAATGGTAGTGGGCATTATGTGATCTCGCCAATCAACTTCAAGGATTAAGAGGCAAGTGGCCAAGCCTAAGAGAACTGTATAAATAACGAATTGGCCGATGAGAACGAAAAACAATGTGATGGAAACATTTTCGATATAATTGACGAATTTTTTATGAAAAAGAAAAAAATGGTCTTAAAAATAATGTTTGCCTTTCTCGCCAGCCTCTGAATATGCTTATGTTATGCTTAAATTTTAAGAAAGCTCAGCCTAGATATCCTTATAAACTTTATGCTTATAAAGAAAAAAGAGTGTATATTTATGATTTAGCAATTAATATTTATATGATTTATTTTTAGTATTATCTGGTAATGTCACACACGTGTGTGAAGAAAAAATGTGAGCACGAAATAATAAATTTTGATGTCCAAATCAAGACCAGTCCTGTTACTACAGCGAAAGTTCAGATAATGAAAACTCCTTTTGCAAAACGAAATACTTTTTTTATCTAAAAAAGAAATTAAGCCAGGGTATGAATAGTAGAGTAAACAAAAATGAGAAGCTGTCATTTAAATTTGATGTATTCAATGATGTGAAAATTATTGAAATTGGTGACCACATCGATACTTGCACTGTAATAGAAAATATAAAGTGGCAGAAAGATACTCGAGTTGTACTAGCTGGTGAAACGAAACATGAGCGACATGTACGTGATGCCTACTTAAAGGGCCAGACTAGGGTTATTCAAATCTCAATATGGGAAAACTTTATAGACGAAATTGTTGAAGAAAACACCTACATTTTTAAAGATGCTTTAATACAAGAATATCATAGTTTAAAACTTTCAAATACTAATGACACTTCGATCACTCTTAATGAAAATCAGCTTAATTTTGTATGGAGCAATTTACTGATGTTTTTGACACTAAGAAATTGGGTTTTTCTCGAATAACAACTTGTTCAGTAGAAGATTACTATAAAGTATGTTGCAATACTGAATGCAAAAAAAAGTAGTTCCTCATAAAGGTAAAAAAAGTGTACGATGTTTGTCGTGCAAGAAAAAAGATGAACTTTAGAAGCTGCAAAACACCAATCGTCTGAGAACTGACCATTTTAAAAGATGACGATCATACAAATGAAGATGACATTGTTCCCTTCTTCTCTAACAGAATTCGGCAACGAATTTATGTTTAATAATAAAGAAGAAGTCGAAGATTTCATGCTAGATATGTGAGGTATTGATATAGAATACAACGAAAAAAACATTATAAAAGTTTTAAGTAAACATATAAACGCTGATGAAAATTAAAAGACATGTTTTTATTTGTTTTTATATCTTATTTGTTTGAAAACAAATTACAGGCTGTGAACTATTTCTTATATTTTTGTTAGGGTGTGCTCTTTGATATTTACCAGAATTTATTCTTTTGATAATAAGATGCTAAAAAAATTAACACTTTTTATAAAAAAAAAAAATATTTTTGAAATATTATACCTTTGAATCCAGCACGGGAATCTTAAAAGCAGCAGACAGAAAATTCTGTTCTCTTCCGCGGTTGATAACTTTCATTCAAAAGTAAACAAAGCTTTTCTTAAGGATTCATTATGGAACTTAACTAAAATAAATTGTACATTTATGTCGTATCGTAAGAGATACTTTTATGTTTTCTTTCGTTAAAATGAATGTCTGGTTGCCTGGGCGAGCGGTTTAAGATTTTGGTTTCTAATACCAAAAAAATGCGAGTTCGGTTTCGCCAAGAGATGAATGATTTTCATTACCTTGAGCTCAAATGGGAGCTTTATGTACACCAGAACCAAACTCTTGCGCTCTTCTGAAATAAACTAGCTCGAAGCTACTTGTTGACCCTACGTGAAACAAAATACGTTGGATTTAATTTCTAATATTTTATAAAAACCCTTATAAAATTTCGTTATTTACCTATCCAATTTAAAAACCAAAATGATGGAGTGCTATTGTTTCTTAATGTATAATTTTTGAAATAGGAGAAATGTGTATTGTCTAAAAATCTGCAAGTAGCTCGAAAGACATAGAACTAATATTTCATATTATATGTAAATAAACATAATTCTTTATGTAAAAAGCATCAAAACGGCGAAAAATTTCGGTAAACCACTGTTCTCCAGAGCCTCCTATTTTGGTAAGGCAGGAGACAAAATGGGGGAATCAAATATAATACTGTTCTCTTTGAAGGGCAATGATTTACCTTTGGCAAAAAGCATAGCTTCGTAAGTATCAATTGTTCTCAATTTTATGTATTTTTTTATGTGAGAGACGGATATCTAGTATTTTTGTTAAGAAGAGTCTTGTTACCATTTCATGTAATAGGGTAAACCCATTATAATGTTACAGTTATAAGTGTAACAGGCCATTATCTTATCGACGGGACACATTGCTCTAGATGATTTGTAACAATTAGATTTAAAAATGTGGATCATACTTTTATTTGAAATTCAGAAAAAATGACTGGTAAAAAGATTAAGAATTGTGAAGAAAAATAACAATACAAGGAAAAAATAATTTTATTCACTTTTTACTTAAAAATGAAAATAACATGTTTATGTTTATAAAGTGGGTTATATATGTTTATAAAGTGAGATTTGCACTATTAAGTGTTTGACAGAACTTCAATTTGGGTTTCCATCTAAACAATCAACCTCTCAAGCTCTCATAAGTTTTGATGGTATTCTAATCTCCAAATTAGTATATTTTGGTATTTGTGGCATAGCAAAAGATTGGTTTGAATCTTATTTGTATAACAAACGCAAACAGTTTGTTTCTATTAATTGGTATGAATCTTTTCTAAAATCTATTTACAAACTCACATAAACTACTGCTGTCAGATCTGGGGTCAATACAGAGACCATCACATTGATAAAATACTTTCACTTCACCGCTGTTCTCCTCTTAGAATAATAAATTTTCAACCTTGTTGATCTGATACTTCTGCTACTTTTTTAGAATTTCACATCCCTACCTTTACTTCTCTTGCCAAAATTATATAAGAAAAACTATTAAAATTCAACCGTCTTTTTGAAAAAACAGTTTTTATAACATTAATTTTTTATAAAATAATTGTATAATTATGAATCTAACTTTTTTTGGTTGTAGGTTTGTTTTTGGCAAATAAATTATTGATAGTTATTATTATTAGTTGATTGATTGATTTATAAAGTTCTTATAAATATTTTCTATGTAATTTAGCTTTAAATTCAGTTTTTTTACCTATTGAGAAATAATATGGTGTTTTCACAATTCATTAAGTATTATAGGGTATTGCTCTTTTGATGAAATTAATCTTAAACTGACGTTAATGTCATTAACAACAATATTATTATGATAAATTACTAGACCGTGTGAGAAAGCTTCACCATTTACTAGATTAGAAATCTGGATTTTTGATTAAGTCATACAATGGTGATCAGCCTTTAGTTGGACAGTTTGGGAATTAGTGCTATTCATTGAGATCCTGTGAAATACTTTTAACAACATTTTTTGTTTGACTTGTCAAATTTTTAGGGCACTTTTTTGGCGAGATTATATTTTATAATAATTTTACTTATTCTTTATGAATTGTAATTTTATCTTGCAAAAGATTAAAAATAATAATATGTTTAGTCCATTTTCCTATACAAATACCAGATAACGTAAGCCAAAATTCATATTTTTATAATATATGAGTACTTATATATATGATATAAATGTCAGCATTTTTAAGCCTTAGTTACTAAATAATATCATTTTCTAGTGGAGTTTTTCAAACTCCAACTCTGTGTAGAATAGGTTTTCCTCCCGTCCTCCACCTTAACTTCATGAGATGGTATTTTGACCATCAAATTTAGCAGTGAGGTAGTTATTTTTATTAAATTTCTGGAAGTAATGTCCAAATTTGTTATGGTGCTTGCAATTTTCACATGGTGACCTCTTAATTTGGCACATTATTTTTTAAAAATACTGTTTTTTTTCTTAACCAAAACGTTTTATAAATATGTACTTAAAATGAAAATTTGGTAAGAGGGTCAGAAGTTACCCCACTCACTTACTCACTTGTAGGGTTATAGCTTACCAACAAAATAGTTATTTTCGCAAACTTAATTCAGAAAGCTTTTCTTTAAGAGACTAAGAGACCCTCTTATTAAACCTTCATATTAAGATATTTAAGACCTTGTGGTCAGTATTGTTCTTTTCAAAAGAGGATCACAACTTCAGATATCACGTGTGCAAGCTGGATGTGTTACCACTAAGTCATTATTTCATGATTTTTTTTTCTTATTGTTGCATTATGGTAGTTATTTTGAAGCTGTCAAAAACTATTTGCTTTAGAAAAATTGAAGCAAACACAAGTTAGTCAGGTATAGAAATAGGAAGATTAATACTTATTTCATTAATCTTAACCTTAGAAACAGAGTATAGTTCCTCATCCAAGATACTGTAGGATGTTTATGAAACTTGTATACTATAGTGATTTTCCAGATGTTTTGCTCTTTTTTTCAGGAGGCTGAGCATCTCATTAGGTGAAATGGATTGTTGTTCATTTTCAAATAAAGGTATTTAGTTTGATATGTGACATAATTATCATTCTTTTTTGTGTTAGAAATACTGAGCCCCTTGTGCATAACCAGCCTTTAATGACATAAGAGAAATGAAATACAAAGAAGAATGTATTCGGTCCCCCAAAGGTGTCCTAGGGTAGTTTATATTTTTTTATTCATTTTAATCAGTTTCAGCAGTTTTGAATTGTCTGAAACTTTAACTATAAGAGAGTTTGAATTGAAACATTTTTTAATAGAATTTTAATTAAATCTTGAAGGATGTTTAACAGTGGGTGACGTTTTTCTGTAATGCGTTTTCTCAGTAACTGCTCATTTGTTTTTGACGTGCTTAGATTTTTTTGGACCCAAATTTTTTTTAAAATTGACATTTTTACTCTCTTTTCAAATTGTTTTCTTAACTTTAGTGAAAATTTTGCATGAACGTAAAGGATAATTAGAGTAATCTTTTGATTTGCATAATTCCTGGTGGAAGTCTTGATTTATGTATAAAAACAGTCAAAATTAGTGTTTTAGACTTTTTTGAGAAGTTACCAGTTATATTGGAATTATTTTTTGACCTGGTACCTTGTAGATATCAAATTAGTTCCTAAATGAAATTTAAAACTAGTAGATCTGTAGAGAGAAATTACTTGTGCTATTTTTTAGTTTATATAAAATTTCTCTAAGATTACTAAATACAATGTTAAAAAATAAAATAAAATTTTAATAACTTTAAAATCAAATCATGTTTCATGCTAAACCAAGTAATTACTGATGCAAAAAGTTTTTTTATCTATGTATGTTTTTCAATAAGGAACTTTCATTTTTTTTTAATATTAAAAGCTGCATGGTGATTAAGGGAATTAAGTTCGTAGTTTGGAGTGCGAAAATTATAAAGAATGCTGTAACCGCAATTTCTTGTTATCAAGTAGAAAGTAAAGAAATTCATTAATACACGATATTATAGTTATCTTAAATTTTGCTATGCGCAAAGGATGATGATATTTACAGGGAGCTATAATTGCGCGTAGAAAATTTTTATTGTTATCTTATAAAAAATTCAGCTCAGGTAATAACAAAAAATACAAGCAATAGCTACATATACTATATTTAATCTGTTGACTGTAATATGCCAAGTAATATTACAGAAATTTTAAAGAGATTAACAAGCAGATCTCTGATTTATATAAGCAACGTGTATAATTTTAAACATACATAATTTTAAAGCTTCTCTGTTTCGCAATTAAAAAAGTTTTTAAAGTTTGCTGGAGTGAATGGGGTTTCATCTTTTAATAAGGGCAAAGTTGTTACTACAGCTGAAAACACATGGCATTCACTGAACCAAAAAAGGTAGTACTAAAACTCCTGACAATAGTTTTGTTGATTTAACAGTTTCCCCATCTCCATTGTCGTCATCAGGTGCTGTGAAAAAATCAGAAACAAAAAAGTCACAACAATTGTTTACAAAAATTCATGGCCAGAAGTATCCATCAATTTCCCGTGGTATGGCAATAAACAATTTTAAAGCATGGAAGATTTTTGGTTTGTAAGAGTTTTTTGCTGAAAGCGAAATAAATATAAATGGAAATAAAGAAAGGTTAGTCATGAATGCTATCTATGTTTATAAAATGGACATCAAAGTTAGCGCACTAGACCAGCAACAAGATGAGTCAGAGAAATGAACTTTTAAGGTTACCTAATCCAAATTTAGTGGTTGACGGTTGGCTTGCAGCCCTTGCCAATTTTCTAGATACATGTGTAGATTAGGTATAGGTTGTAGCTCATACGTTTTACATGTGCTAAGCCTCCGTTTCAAGCCTTGCAGTGGGTGGTCATCTTTTAATAAATTTGACTTTCGATGATAACCCACCATTATGGTAAATAAATAAAAAAAACCTAAAAAAGATGAAGTTTCAGAAAAGTATTTAGTTTGAAACAGTGGAAATAAAGCTTTCAAAAAAAAAGAAAAAAAAAAAAATTCTGTATTTTAAAAATCTGTGATAGTGATAATGATAGTTGTTATATTTAACGTAGGGAACCAACAAATTTCCCAGATAATATTTCCAGATGGGCCCATGTGGTAGTTCTTGGAGTACTTAGAACTTGTATTTGCGTCTACGAAATTCACTCAACCAAACAACCCGCCAATTTGAGCTAGCGTTGCGTTACGCAATGAGTTTTGCTCAGAAACTTAGATATTACATGGAAATAAATTTACGCTAGAGGTAGGAGTCAAACGTCCTACCACCGTGCCAACTGTACCACTATACCTCCAAATACAATGTCAAATGGCTTCAGCGAGATTTTTATCCATCCTTAGGTACTACGAAAGTTGACTTTTTAGAGCACATTTACTTTGATTTAATGTTTTGGACATGAGCTCAATGAAATGCTGACATTTTTTACATAAACAATATTATATCTGAACTATTCACTAGAAATATTGGTAATCAACTGGAACTGGAAAATAATATGAAACAGTTAATGAAAGAGAGGAGTATATAATTAAAATATTTACTGAGCATTTATTTACTTATTTTTTTTTCTGACCAAGTTTGATAAAAAATTTGCTTGTGTCCTTGTTCATATTCAGTTTGAAAGGATCTCGAGCTGAAAATAATAAATGTCATAGTTTGCTTGTATTGAAATCTCTTTTTTTAAATTTGTCAACATAAAAGCAGAGTTTTAAAATATATAGATATATTTAATATACTTTTTTATTTATTTTGATATTATTTTATTTATTATCAGAGTGTTTATCCTAATATGAGGATGGCTTTCCAATTATTTACAATTTTATATTGTTTTTATCTTCTTCACTCTCTTCTCTGTCTCTCTCTTATGTCCTGACATTTTTTTTTTTACATTTTTCTAGCTCCTTTGCATCACCTTAATGCATTGCGCATTTTAAATTTCATGGAATTTGTAAAATTTGTAAAATGTACTACGATAATTTCTTAGCAATTTTTTTTTATTTTCATTTTCTTCCTCTTTCATAGCCTAAAAGAGAAGTTTTTTTCCTTTTATTTTAAATTGAAATATGCTTTGTGTTTAGCATATCTTGTTTTAAACTCCCCTCTGTTAGTCCAATATAGCTCTTTCTGGTTTATTGGTAATCAAAGCAATACATATATACAATATTTTCATCTAAAAAGGCAATTTTATTGCGTTTTTGCAATTTTTTAGATAATTTTTTTTTTTGTGAAGTTTTATAGTTTCACCTATGTTTTAAGTGTAATTGTAGCTTTATTTAATTAGGTTAGTTTAAAAACTTTCTAATATTCTCGGTTGAAACGTTCTTATTAAATGAAAGGTTAATCATGTGGTTTTCACTTTATGTTTCCTTTTGGTATTATAGTGTTTTATGCTTAGATTTTTGATCAGATTTTTGTATCTGTTTTGTTTTAGAACCTTCTCATAATAAGATTTTGATGAATTTAGTATTTGCTCACTGGATGAGTTTGGTTCAATCTATTGTTTATAGATATAAATATTTGTTTCAAAATTTTCATGTGGCAAATTATCATATATGGCCTGTAAAAATTTTCTTTATTTGCGGGAGTGGTCTGTTTGATATTATTTTTTAAAAATTTTGTATAGAAACTAAACTTGGGATAGATACATCTGTACGTAACAAGGATGTCTATGTGCTGCAGGTAATGGAAGGGTATGTCTTTCTTTTCTTTTAAATCTTTAATTTAGATATGAATAATGAGAAAATCTTAATATGCAGATCAATTATTTCAAGATAAAAAGTTTAGAGGGATATTTCACAACAATTTTGATTTAGTTTGATTAGCTTTGTATTTATTCAGAAAGAATGACAAAATTTAATAATTTATAAGTGTGCCTTATCCAAATGTTATTAATTCTTTTGATTAATTAATTCTTGATTTATTTAATTTAATTTTTATTTATAGAGAACCAAATGACTGCATAATGGAACTTCTAATGATGTGTTATGCATTGAAATCAGCTTGTTGTCGTAAAGTAATTGGTGAATATTTTAGTCTGTACTCTTGTGAAAACAGCAACAAATTAAGCTGCCTATAAGGTCTAAATGTGTCTGTATGCCATATTCAGATTCAGAGTTTACATTTTATTTTAACAACTGTTACGCAGTAATATATAAAATTTTAAAACAGGGCTTTCCAGGGTTTTGCTTTATTGACTGTTTTTATTTATTTAGTTTTAGAAATTTACCAAAATTTCATTTACCAGCTGAAGTAAAAGAAACTTTGTTCTATAAACTTAAATGTTAGAATAATTTAATGCATAAGTAATAGACCTTAGCTGGGGTGTGCAGTGTTTAAAAGATCTCTAGGGTGGAAATAAGTACAAGAAATCCCATAGCATGAACTGGAACATGTCGGAAACTAAGCAAAAAGTAGCTTTTCTCTTTAATTTTATGAGGCATTGTGGTAAGGAATAATTGTTGATATATTTTTGAAGTTATTCTTGAATTGCCCCACCCATTGGTAGCCAGTATTAGTTTGCAAAGTCAGCTTTTTCAAAATATCAAAATTTGTTTTCAACAGTCTGCACAGGTTTGTCCTACGCCCATCTATATACTTGAATTTATACTTGGGATGTCAGTTACAAAATATGATATTTTGGGTGTTAATTCAAAATGTTTGTTTAATTAAGAGAAGTTTAAAGTTTAGAGGTTGGTTTTTTTAGGACCAATTTATTTAACTATTTGATTATCTGATTTTGGCCAAGAAAATAAAGAATAGTTAATCATACTGTAAATTCATAAATCTAGTTTATTTAAATTTTAGTAAAATATTATTTTTTAAATGCTTTGTAACACCTTCGATTACACAGTTTTTCAAAAATTTATTTATAGGTGTTGTACCTTATTTACCATATTCTAAACAGAGTAAAATGAGAAACCGGGGTGCAATCCCAGCAAAGTTGTTTGCTCAGCTATTGTGTAGGGCAGGTCAGTTTTCTGTATTTATTTGCTTTACTAGGGTGATAATTTATTTTTTATTTTTTCTGAGTTACATTTAGAGCAAAAACTGTATGGGTTTACATATATATTTTTATATTTCCATTTGAATTTAAACACTGTATCCATATTGATTAATTCTATACTTGAATGAAAGTTGTTACAAGTAATGAATTTTATTCTATTAAGCATTGTAATCCTGTTCTATATGCTTTGTAGCTTGATCTTTCCAACCTTTCATAATTTTATTTATAATTGTTTACTTTGTGTTAAAAGCATGAAACTTGCCACAATTGTCCATTGTCATTATCTATATCATTTAGGCTGTGGACCCCATCACAAAAATCCATATTGGTGAATTTTTCCAAAGTGATAAATTTTAATGATTTTTATTTAGATGTGCACCAATCAAAATCAATTTAATCTCAACGGATAACATGATGTTTTAACACATCAGCCGTTGGTGGAATTAAATCTATCTGTCAGCCTTTTTTCGTAAATAATTCCTTTCTATCTTCATTAACTAATGAACAAGTACTGGTACGATCAGATATCAGGTTAATATATCTTTTGATAGTTAGATTTTAAATTGTCAAACATCTCCCAAGTAGTCCATACTGCCTTTCCTCTTCCAGAAAATGGAGACAATTGATTAGTACTAGTAAATACATAGAATAATGGCAGCGCTTCTGATTTTCTCGAACTAGTTCAAATATATTATGTATAGAAATGTATGCATGTTTTTCCCAACTCCAAATCAAATAAAAAATGTATCAGTCTTTACTGTTTTCAAAGAGATAATAGCAAGTACAATTAATCACTATCCACAATTTGAATCATACTATTCTGAAAATCTTTTTCTAAAGCTTCTTTTAGGCGAATGAAAATTCTAGTACCCGCTGATATGGCGATAAAGAGGCTAATAACTCATCTTTCTTATTACTAAGGGAGTTAACTCCTTCTATTGATATTAATAATTTATCTTCTACTTTAATTGTTCCATTTGCTAGAAAACAAAATATTTCAACCTTATTTTTATTAAATCTTAAGAGTTAATCCTCAAAAACTCTTTCACCAGCTGCTTGGAACTCTTGAGTTTGGCTCGACTCGTCTTTGGACTCCTTTCTTCTTTTATTGTGTGTTGCAGATTTAAAACTATTTATGCACGTATTCCAAATTAAATCTATATGATTGAAAATATTTTGTTTATTTGATGGATAGACATTAAAGACATCATGCTCATTCTTTTGAAATGAAGGTAACAGTTTTGGTTTGATCATATTTACCATAGCAGCGCCATCTGAGATAAGGACTTCAACCTTTGGTGCTTTGTGAAATGATTCTCTGATTTTTTCAAAACAATTCAGAAATTCTGACTTATAGCAAGATCACAGATTTCCTCATATGAAAACGGAAGTGGATAAAATTGGTTCTCATGACAAAAGTAATCATTCAAGCACCTTAAATGATATATAAAGTTGTGAAAATCAGTGAAGTAGGAGTTATTTGCACATACCGGTTTATAGAAGATCGATACATAGAGAATCTCATATGCTCTCTGAAGCAGCTGGGGTTTTGGGGGGTGGGGGTGGCTGTAAGTACCCAAGAATTTTTTTAGTATTCCTATAAATTTTAACACTAGAATAGCTAAATCTCCACTTAGGCCATCCTAAATAATATATATGTTTCTGATACACGAACCGGTTGAAAATTTTTAAAAATCTTGATCAACCGATACGTTTTTAATATTTTTTTGTAACAATTTCTGTTCTTGAAAAAAATTTTTATTAAAGAAATGAAACAACGAAAAACAAATAATTCTTTAAACATCATATTTTAATTTTTAATACAAAGTTAACTTTGAAATATCAAATAAAATTCTTGTTTTTTTACAATGTATAATAATAAAGTTTTTCCTTTGCCCGATTCATCTATAGCTTAAAATTAACCAACCTTCCTGTTCTTGGAAGTGTTGCATAATAGTTTTATGTTTCGATAATTTTATTGTTCGAAAATTCAAATAATCTTTTTCAGAGATTATTTTATTATATAAAAATAGATGCGCACGATACTTTTCTTCCAGGTAACAGATTTTTTTTTACTTCATTAACAAGAATTCACCAAAATGCGATGTTTATATCAAGCAAACAATAAAATTTATAATCAAGGGATAAAAAACGCATGTCATGAGTTATAAAATTTATTGAGCGACGTTTCAGGAGTCATGCTGCTCATATCATCAGGCTAGTTAAAGTTTTGATTGTTTTGCTCTCGCTCGTTTGGCTTTTAACTGACGTGCTTCTAAATAATTATTTGAAGAAAGTATAATATAGTCTTTAAAAATTACTGATTATGACAATTATATGCATTTTCAAATAACAGGCAAGCTTTGGTTTTAGCGGATTATTTTAGGTCCCCAAACTGGTGTACCGGTGTCAAAATCGGCCTGAATATGCCACTGATAATAATTTTATTTTAAATTTGATATTTGAAGTAATGACTTCTTTTTCGAAGATATCAAACTGAATAATGTCAGTTTATTAGCTTTCACTGCATCAAATAACAATTTTGTTCTTTCAATAAGTCTCTCTTAATAGAATTTATCATATTGATGTCACATCCATTAACAACTAACAGATCTGTAATATCTTCCTTAAAGTGATTACTAAATTGCGCAACTGTCATACAAAGATTGTTTACTTTCTTTTTAAAAGTGTTTTGGATGCTTCAGATTTGTTCATCTCATTGACTGTTGAATCTTGCATATTGCATTTAAACTCATTGGCTAATTTGGCACATTCAGGTCCAAAAATCATTCTTAATTTTAATTCTTTAATTTTAATTCTTAATTTCTTAATTTTGAAATAATTTATTTATTGCACTATTGCCTCAGATATGAGTTTTGCATTTTGTACTGCTATGAAGACAATTTTGGAGACTTATGAACCTTGCTTTGATTACGCCTGTGGAGTTTCATTTTTTTAGGAATCAGGTAGCTCCTATAACTTTGTTGTTGCATTTATCGTCTGATTTACTTTTTTAGATCTACTGTTCCCTTTGAGTATTGAAAGATCGAAATTCCTTTACCACACAAGGAAGTTGATGTAGTTTTTGTTGATGTTGCTGATGTAGGATTGTGATCTATATTATCAACCGCTGCTGTCATATATGTCTCTTTAAATTTTAGAACAAAATATTTTTCCATACTGTGAGAGAACATCATTTCCCAATTGCGTTGAAAAAGCTCGATATTAAGAAATCTTTAGCCCAAGTTTGTGAAGTTTGTCAATAAGTGTTCTTTTCAGAGTCTTTGCTTGCAGAAATAACTCTATAAAGATGACCAATGGTTTTTATTTATTTACAGATTGGTTTATTGTTTTTGACTGGATTGCATTTCTTCTAGATGTACAGTTGTATTTCAACCATTGTGTAATATTCAAAGCTGTTTGTGATTCAGTTACATCTCAAATATTTGATTTTATATTGCTACCTCTTAATATCATAGATGCTAATAGTCATGTTGGCAATTTACTTTAAATTTACCATAAAAATTTGGGGTGCAATTTATCTTTTCGAGCAATATTTGCTGCTTTGGCTAACAAATAATTTCACATCGCTATGACAGTCTTTAAATGCTAAATAACCATCCTTGCTTTGTTTGTGCTTTTAAGTCATTAAAATTTTGAAAGTAACCTGTTCTTTAAGTTTGTTGTATTTACTATGCTGTTAATCTGACAACCAATTTTTGTAAAGTTTAGATAGTTCGACAAGTTTTAAAACCGTTCCTTTTTCAGAGTTATTTTACATTTCCTCCTTAAACGAAAATAATTCAACAAGTACTGGCGAGCTCAACACTAAGTTCATATTTTTTGTAAAGTGATACATCTTTTGTGATAAGCCAGATAAATATCTTGTGATTTTGGAAATTGGAGCTGTAATCGTAGTAGAAGTAACTGCATTAGGAGACTAGTCGGCACTTTATTTTTTTTTTCAACTTTCTTCAACTCTTCAAATTATTGAACCTAAAACATTCAGTCAAATATTTAGAAAGTAAGATATAAATCAACTAATGAATCTATAATATAATTAAACTAACATTTAATTAAAAAAGAGGCAATCAAATAATAATCAATAAAATAGAATTGGTTAAACATTCAGTCTTCAGGTTTATTTTAACAATTTCATACCTAGTCAAAAGATCTCATAAGAAACTACTTACTTGTGCAAGATTTATGCCGTTCAGCTTAATCTTTGCAATGCTCCTTCTCACGCTTCAATAAATTGATTGAATCCGGCAATTTGTTTAATTTATGGAACAATCTGATGTTTTTAGTGAATGACTCCCAAAATCAATATCCTTCTCTTTATATCTGCTGAGATTATGTTAATTACCAATTTTTATGCTGTTCTCAATTCTAAATACGTTATATCTAGGAAAGTTTTCCTTTCTTGAGGCTTATTATAGAATCGGGTTCATTCACACCAATGATTTTAATGAAAACATTGTTTATTTAGGAATGAGAGCTTAATCATTTACATTACTCAAGAAATCTTAACAAGTTTATACAATTCATACATACATAGTTTGAGCCCACTTGATGATTACTTGAAAGCACCATTTATATTCGTGCAACATATTATAGCAGAATTTAGATGGTGTATGCTTGTTCTCGTCCTGTGTCCCAAATTCTTAATATATGTATCTAAAAAGAAATCTATATACCTACATGTACAGACTTAATGTTTTATTTAATTTCATTGACTGTTCCGTCCCTTTCACAGTATTATTAAACAGTTGTATTTCTTGACATAATGTACACATGCGGTAAATCTAACCTTTTAAGTACAAAAAATAGCTTAATAGGTAAGTACTCACACTATTTTCAAGGTTGTACTTGTGGGTTATTTTTAATGCTATAGAAAAAAGATTGTCAAATGATATTTAGGTATGGATCATATGCTAACATTAGATTTGCATTCAAAAGAAGTTCAAGGTTTTTACGATTGTCCTGTTGACAATCTACGTGCATCGCCATTTCTAATTCAGTTTATACAAGACAGGGTATGTAATTAATCTTTTTTTTTTTTTTGCTTTAAACCTTAATTTTACTTATAAAGTACCTGGAATTCACAGAAGACCTCTAAGGGTCTTATCATCAAGAACCGTTAAGTCAACTAGTTAAAAAAATGAAGAAATACAATTTTATCGATTTATGATGATTTAATTATAAAAAAATAAAGATGCCGTCAATGCCTTTGATATGTTTCCTAATTTCATTCTTAAAAGAAATAAAACTTACATCATTATTTTCTGAATTTTAATTTGGAAGATTGTTCCAGAGATGAGGAGCGCGGTACGTGAAAATGAATTTTCCATAATTTCTTTTTATTGCTGGTGTGCACAGTTGGTTAGACCTAGTGGTATATTTACCGAAACCTTTTAAGGTATAAATATTCTGAAATATTTCAGGTGCATTACCAATTTTGCATTTAAATTTAAAACACAGTATTTGAAAAACTTTTACTCGTAAATGTTCATTATATTTTGTTTCTCAAAAAGAAGTTTACTTGGAGTGGTTCTATCTTTAAAGCAATTTGCGCGAATAGATTGTTTTTGACTTTGATGTAATGCAAGAAGCCTTGTTTTGTTTGTGCTGGCCCATGCTATATTTCCATAAGATAAATAACTATGAATGAATGAAAAATATAATTGCCTTAATAAATATGTAGGTAATACATGTCTAGGTTTGTAAAGAATTCCTAAATTTTTAAATACTAGTGTGTACTGCACTGATTTTATTCGGTTCTTTCATGAACGATTTTCATCAATGAAAATCTCTAAAAACTTTGATGCTCTTTCTTTATTTAAATTTCCATAATTTATTTGAAGATTCATTATAATTAGAGGTATGTTTTTCGTTTATATAAAGAACGAAATAAGGAATATTTTGTTTTAGTGGCGTTTAATGAAATATTATTTGCTTTAAACCATTTTGAAACCTTTTCTAATTCAAGATTCATTTCGTGGAGGAGTTTTTAAATGTTTTTTACTGATTTGAATAGATTTGTGTCATCTGAAAAGAGTATATGAGAAATTCCTCATAAAATGGTTTTATGAAATTTGCAAACAAATTTTTTTCCAACATTGTTTTTAATCGTTTTTTGAGAGGACAAAATTAAACTTATTATAATTCGTTTTAAAATGGTTTGAAGAAAATATTGGTTGATTAAAATATTTTTTTGAAGAAATATGTGCATAATTCTAAAATATATTGGCCATGGCAGAAAAAAAAAAGATAAGAAATATAGTATCGTACTCATTTTTTAAAAAATCATACACCGGTATTTTACAGCAACATACTCATCAGAAAGAAAAAGTTTTATCACAAAAAGCCATTTTATGTCCTAATGAAAATAATTCCATTCGGAAAAATGCGAAATGCATTCGGTCATTGACTGACGCCTATTTGCAGCCCTGTGTGTATGCAATGTAGATATGAAATCAAAACAAATTCCCAGTAAATTTTTTTGAAATATTCTGTAATTTTCTGTACGAATCTAGAGCACATTGGTAGTCCAACAGGGTGGGTTTGCTTGGAAAGGTCAAGGGTTGGGAGGAATTACCAAATGAGTGAAAACGCTGAAAAAGATTTCGTTTTGGCTAACACCTAATTTTGTTCTTATTTAAAATTGTTACTTTAAAACTTTTCATAGCTCAGTGATTCATTTTAAATCTTGCTTTGATTTTTTTAATAAATTTTATTTTATCTCAAGAACCTGAAAAAGCTAATTTTAGAAAAAAAAATGCACGGAAAAAAATTTTTAATGGATCTTTTTCTGGGAAAAACTTTAAATAATTGAAATATATTCAAAATAGGCTTTTTGTTATATATGCACATGCAATGTTTCTCTCTGCATTCCTTGATTTTATCTAAACAGTTTATGATTAATCAGATTTTATATTCTATATTTTTATATGGTAAAAGGGGTGGGGTTTGAGTTGCTGATAATGCTAAACTGTTGTTTTGCTTCTGCAAAGTTTGAATTTTAAATCTATCCAATTTAGTTTTAAACAAGTGTAAAAAAGATGGATTTAAACAAGCATTTGTAACCTTTTAAAATTGAAAACGATATTTAAAAATTAAATTACATCCTTGTGATATTTTCTTCTAGATATCTGAATAGAATTCTTTACAGTTTTGAAATTTTCTACTGTTTTCTATAAATAGATTTAGAATGAAAGCAAAGCAGCTTAATTAAAATGACTCGATTTATAGAAATATTTATACTTGATTTTATTTATTTATTTTTTTTTACAAATATTTACAGATTTTACAGATATTTGATATAACCTAAAATTAAGTTTATTTTTCTAGGGTTTGACCATTTGATTATTTGAGAAGGAAAGATAAAGAATCCAGAATTAAAAAGATAAAAATTTACCACATATCTCATAAAATTTAAATAACAATCTTTAAAAAAAAAACTTACCAAGTAACCAAACCCTCTGCTTCCTAAAATTTTTCTCAATTAGTTGAAAAAAAATTTTAAAATGTTGTTTATCTTATTTATAGATACCTGGTTATCAAGACGCTGTCATAGTAGCTAGACATCCTGGATGTGCTGCCAGGTTAGTTATTGTGGTAAATCCATGTTATCATGAATGCACTGTTGTTTTGTTACTACAAAATGATAATTTAAACTTGCATTTCCAATGGAAAAATCTTATCAATAAACCAATGACCCAAATAGTATAATCTTATGATATCTATTTACTTTCCACCAAAGCATATTTTCATTTGAACTGCTCTTTCTTGTCACAAGATAAAGAATCTCACAGATTGATGCTATCAGTGATATAACTTTTAACAAAGTTTGTTGCTTGATTCTGTATTAATTTGCTCTAAAATGACCTTTGATCCATCATTTATTGAAAACTTACATGTCTAAAACTTGTGCGATTAAAAGTTTTAAATTTTGAATTAGTTTTTCAAAAATTGGTGCTTCTAGTTTGCGTAATATTTTTAAGCTATTCATCATAAGCAAAATTGTGACTAATAACATGTTGAAAAATAACAGTTTTTGATTGTATTTAACCTGCTTTAATTCAAGTTATGTGTTAAATTGTTGACAACTGGCTTGTAAAACCTGTTTAAATGAATTTATATAATCATCTGCCAAAATCAATGTACATATGAATATCATTGCATGGTTGGTCCTGAAAATATATACCATATCATTAAATGTTTTTTAAAAACTATAAAAAAAATTAACGGTCGTAAATTTCTTAAATATTTTGTTAATTATTACTACATATTCATGATGCCTATGTGAAATGTTGAAAAAATATATGAAAGATTTTATTTAACATAAATTTTTTTGTCATTCATTACTAAATCTTTTTTAAGATTTTAAATGGGGTAAAATTTAGGATATATTTGAAAATATTTTGGCTTCCTAGCGCAGCCAAAACTTGTTTGGGGACATCGTTTTTACTGACGTTTACTTGATACAGTAAGCTCTTGCTGAGGTAACTTTGAAATAGCACACAATTTTAGTAAAATTTGATTTGTGTAAAATATGAAGATTTCTACAAAAAATTCTGTCTGAACAATGCTTTTCACGTGTTTCATGTGAGCTGATTTTTCAGCTATCTTTGGTATTTTTTATTTTATCACTATTCTTTTTGACCCCCATTCAACTTTATGAAAGAAATAAAACAAATCAGGATTTTCTGATTTTCAAACCCTTTCTGCACTGAAAACTGGTTGGAGTATTTTGGGTAGGCCTTTCAACTAAGCATGCAAGGTAAGTTACTAAGTGAGAGTACATCTTCTCGTTTCTTTCAAGAAGTGGAAGTACTTAAACCGCTAACAACTAATGCTTGTTCTAAGCTCAAGTCATATCAGCCGTCAGTTTGAATGGCATATTAGGGCTCGGCTACTTGGGTGCTACGTCCTATCAAAGGTATGGAGGAGTCTAAATGATTTGATTTGTAGAAATCATTTTCCTTATTAATTAGCAAGTGCCAATGTTCCTGTATAATGTTCCTGTGTAAATAGGTTCTTACTTGTTTAAGTCAGAATAATAATTCTTAGATAAAGATTGATTCAACTAAAATTTTTAATATTTTTATTAGGGCAAATTCATTTGCAGAACGTCTTCAGTTGAACATTGCTGTGCTTCATGGAGAACATATTCATGAAGATTCAGATAGATGTGATGGCAGGCAATCTCCCCCAGCCCTACGAAGGCGTCAGCGAGGTGTTTCTGAAGCAAATACCTTATCCGAGGGTAATAATAATTCAGGAACATTAAGTGAAATCCCAATAGGTATTTATTTCTAGTAATTTCATTTGAAACGTTTGTTTTTGATTTTTTTGTTCAAAATTAATATTTTTTTCATTTATAAGCATAAACATAATTATTTTGTGTTTAATTTTGGTTCAAAATAAGTGAATGTTACTTTCTTAGAACTAATGAGTTGGGCATAAGATTTTCTTGATTTCATGTGACAATATGCCAGTTTCTAATTTTTATCTATGCTTTTTTATACTGATAAAGTGTCCTTTATATTTGATGGTTTAATGGTTTAACCTTGAAGCTTGTTAAGACAAAATATTGGGAGACTACTTTTCTGGGATATGGAATGTGGATGATTCCATGTTGCATAAGATTATATGGCTTTAAAACTATGTATTATTTTGGGATATTGAGAGTAATTTGAAATATTTTATGTTTATATTTTGTGAATTTTTTTATGGAGAACTGATTTTGTGTATTTATAACGGGCTTCTTTTGTTTTGGTATCACAGCTTAATTTCTTTACTTTTACATAATATTTTTGAGATTGCTTTTGAACATTACTCTCAGTAAAAATATTTTTTATAGATTATGAATATGAGAACTTTGATGCTATGAGTCATCCAGTTGGTATGCAATCACATTTATGTGTTACGCACACGCACAATATCAACCTAACCTTGCAAAGTTTGACTCCTGTAGATTTTTGTCTAATTTTTTAATGCAATTAAGAGAGACTAGAGGCTGTAATTTTACTCACATAGTTTTACGCTATAAATTTATAAAAGCTGTCTTACCATATTCAAAAACTATATTGAATTAAATGGCAAATTGTTAGTTTTATAAGGAGAAATTTTTTTTAAAAATATTTGTGTTTGTCAACTCAGGCATTAATAATTAAAGAGATAAAACGCATGTCATGAGTTATAAAAT
>JAUZNK010005715.1:0-25927 GCA_035046665.1 Euphysa ruthae
ATATATCTATATGTTTATACATAGTTTATCTGCAATTAACATAATAATTAATATGTGAGACAGGTGAAGATAGTAAAATGACTCACAAGCAGTGCTTTATACTTTGGACGCTCTTTGTATAATTTTTTCAAGCTAAAATATAAATATTTCCATAATTATATACCATCCTATTCCACAAAATATTCTCATCCAGGTTTATCAAAGTTCTTCCTGAAGACGTTGGAAAATTTTATATTTGTTTGGAGGAGAACTCTTCAGCTCAATTTAATTTCTCCAAAAAGATTTTTACTTCTAAATCTCGATGAAATTGACAAATTTGTTTTTTAGAAATTTATTGTGCTAGCTAGCTCTTAAAATACATTTGAAAATACTAAGAAAGGTATACTGAAGCTTGCATATTATTATATCACCTTTCTATTTATTGTAGGTGATATTCACTTGTCGATTACTAATAAAACAAATAAGCTGAAATTACTGAACAAGTTAAAGATTAACATCTCTCAAAGAATTTTAAGTAAATTTCAAGAATTTATTATTTGACCTTGTTTGGGCTTTTAGCAGGTTGCAAAATGACCTTATTTGGGCTTTTGGCAGGTTGCAAAATGAGTTAAAATATTTCAACAAACTTCACGTAACGTTTTTAAGAAGTTAAAAAGGGCTTTCAAGAATAATTATCGAAAAACAAAAACTTCAAAACCCTAAAATCCTTCATTTTCTACTTTTATGACCTAATGAGCCAACAAAAAATTAATGAAAAATTACTAAGAAAAAGTGGCAGGCATTCACAACTTCATTGGGACACCAAATTAAATATAGTAATGACTTAGCCAAATGTAATGGACATAAATATAGTTCTTTCAACTCATGCATATGTTTTACAGCAAAAAGCCATTTGACTTAGCAAAAAGATGAATGAGCAAGGTTATGGTGAGCCAACAAGGAGTGGGATATGTCAACAGGAGGTAAGAACCAGATTCAATGAAAAACATAAAAAAATCTAAGTAAAATAAATATTTTGTAAGCAGGGATGACGTTAAAAAAAAGGTGTAAATGTCCAAATCCTATTAATTTTTTCAGCAATTTATTTCAGACAAAAAGCCGGCCTGCTCCTGTAATATTTTTAAATGGGAATCTGTGTCATTATATTGTCATCATAAACTAGAAAGATTTGAGAAAAATATGACAAACTTTAAAAGCGGATAAAGGGTTAGCTTAAGAGCAATTTTTTCAAGAGATCACCAGTCATCTAATTTAGGCTATTAATTTTCTTTTTAAAAGTATTAGGATATTAGGAAATTTTATTTTTTATTTTTTTTTAGAAAATCTCTTGTTGTCAAACACACGCTGCTGACAAAATTTACTCAAATTTTCGAATATCTTCCAAACAGACAATCTACTTATTCTAATGCCTTAGGACCACATAAAAATCACAACTCTATCAACTATGTACCCTTTCCCTCATTATTACCAACCCCATATACCCTCATCACCCAAACCTAGTGAGAAACAATAACAACAGTGTAATTATAAAAGATCACGGCTAACTGATGGCAATAACAAAAAATTCAAAATAACAAAGGTTTAGAAATAATTTTTATCAAATTTTTTCCAAGCGGCGTATCAAAACACTGAAATGTTTGCAAAGTTTTTTCTGTAAAATTCAGGAAAAATCTCATGCCTAAGAAATTATCAAAACTCATAAATTTAAAATTTTTAACGTTTTTACGACTTAGTCACGGAGTAGTTTTTTTCTTTATTTCTTCCAGTCTACTCTTTGACTGTTACTGACATGGATATACGCATTTATATCAAAATGTAAATAAACCATTAATTGAGGAACTTGATACTAAATGCACTATAGCTAAAGGTTGTTAGAATTTCTTGATTTGACTTGTTTTTTGGTGGTGCATATCAAACTGGCAGTTGATTTGTTTAAAAAAACTTGAAAAGTTTGGAATCACACTTTGCTTTGCAAAGTGTGATTCCATTTGATTGAAAATTATTATGCCAGCTTACTTATTATATATATTTGGGCCCAGCTTCAAAAAACTAATTGTAAACAAGAGGTCACTTTGGGTAAAAAAAAATTCTCTCTATGACACTCTAACATAATAAAAAATATTTTAAAAATGTAAAGAATATGATTTAAGGAAATCATTCTTGTTGAAAAAATGGATCAAATTTGGGACTAACACCAAAAAAAAAGAAGAGCTTTTGATAGGTGGTTTTTTTTGCCCAAAAATACTTCATGCAAAGTAAAAAAAATATAACAGGTTTTGAGTGAAAAAATTGAATATATTTCTTGATGATTTAAATGAAGTTGGCACAGTGGTGGGACGTTTGACTACGGAATGAAAGTTCACAAGTTCAGCTCCCACCTCTGGTGGAAATTTACTTTCCATGTTATCCATGTTGAGTTTATGAGCAAAACTTATTTCCATTTGTTAGTTCCCCATGTTAAATATGGCATTCTCATTCTCATGATTCTAAAATTTCACAAAAACTTCTGAAAAAACTAATGAGAGGTTACAGATAAAGCGTTTTGGAAGAACGAATATAGGCGAATTTATTAGACTTGGGAGTCGGCTATGGAGGTCCAAAAATATCTGAAAAAAAAAAAAATAAATAAATAAATAACTGACTTTTTGCCAAGAAAATAATTGATGAAAGACATATATTTAAAAAAAAATATATATATATGCATATTATACCTAAGCCGCAAATCTATTTAACTGAGAGAAAAAGTTACTAGGATATGAGTTCATTATCACGGCCAACATAAATTGTCATTTTTCCAGGTATTTTCCAGTAATTAAGGATAATCTGAAAATTTATGATCTGCTTCTGTCCAGTTTAAATCAAAACAATGAGTCTGTTAAATGATGTGCGCAACGTGCCCAAAATTTTACGTGCCCTGCGTGCTTTACGTGCTCAACGTGCCAACATGCTGCCGTACCCTACATGGTTTAAAACACACTGAAATTGTGCTCCATCAAACAGGTCTAACAAAATTCCTATTTCGCAGACGCAGGATTAAAATACGTGATTTTCCAGTTAGGTTTCTGTTTTACAAGAATATAACAAAGAAAGATAATGGTTCTCTATCACACAGACGTAATGAAATTTTGACACGTTACTTCGGCTTCAGAAAATTTTATTTTAATAAGTCTTTTTGAAGATTGATAGGTCTGAACGATTTTTTTTCTATTTATTTTTACTAGGATATGAGTTCATTATCTTAAAGTTTATCTTTTTGAAAATTTATATATTTTGAGATTGTTACAAATTTTTTTGAAGATTTGTGTTTTTAAAATTTTAAAGGTTAATATTTAGCGTGATAATGAAAATTCTGATAGATTTGAAGGTAGACAGAGTGAATATAAAGCATATGCTTTTTAAGTATACACTTTTGAAAGTTTATTTATGAATTTTTGAAGGTTGATGGTTTGTTGGGTTGAGATTTGTCGCATCTTTTATGCTGATAGCTTTGAAGGTTTGTAGTTTTGAGGGATAATATTTTTGAAGACTGATATTTTAAATATTAATAAATTTAAAATTTGACAATGCAGAGGCCTGATTTATATGAAGATTGAAATTTTAGAAGCTTGATATTTTTTTTGACGTATAAAATATAAGAATTATTATTTAATTCCAAAACAATTTAAGTTTGTGGAATATCTGAAAAACTAATAAAAAATTTAGCTCAATATTGAAAATCAGATAACATTAGGTGAGCCATGCATTTCTTATAATTTCAATCTTTTTATATTTTTCTCTTATTACAATTTTTGATGAAAGTACTCAGAAAAATGTTAAACCTTAAACATTTTTAAATGGTCTAAATATGAACTGAAAAGAAAAATAACAGCTTCGTAAATTTTTCTTGTGGAAAGTGAGTTGTTTGCTATTTTGTTCAAAATAACAACTGGGTTTTTATTTTCTTTTTTGAAATTTATTTTTCTATTTGAGCTCATTTAAAGAATGATTTTCTGTGAAATCATTTTTCAAAAAGAGCCTAAGGTTGAAAATGAAATCTGATATCAGCACATTATTCTAGTCATACATATATCTTACCATAGCTGAACAAAATCATGGAAATCATCCGTGTAATTAAAATTATTTGGTAACGTTGGTGAAGGTTCATTAACTACTGCTTGTAATTGATCAAAAGGTGTCTTCCATGCACTGTAAGGAAATTTTAAACTTGCTAATTCAACCTAAACAAATAATTAAATTTTGAATTATCGAAACTCAAAAAAATTATAGTTAAATCCACACTAACAGTGTTTATAAAAATGTGAAAACCAGAGAAAAAATTTCCTTTGAACAGTATGTCTGTTATGCGAGAGTGCATTTTTACGATTCAAATAATCAACTTACTACAGTGATGCCATAACTCCAAACGTCTGAGCGAATGTCATATCCTCTATCTCCTTTACTTGGATTAATACGCTCAGGCTTAAATAAAAAAGCAAATATTACACAATCACGTAAACCAAGCCGAAGTGACTAAAGGATACTTGGATAGATTGATAACTTTTGAAAAAACCTTCCAATTCTTCCTGTTTAGGCATCGAGATTTCTCAATTATTTTAATAAATATAAATCCGTTTTTTGAATAACATTTGACTCTGGTAGAGCTGTTTAATTCAGCGTCAACGTTTAATTTAACTTGTCTAGAATTTTTATTTTTAAGCAATTATAGACGAGAATAATTTTACCAATAACCTAGATTGACATATTATTGTTTTCATGAAGTTGTAAATTTCCATGTAAGCAGCTATTAAAAGGCAGATATTAAGCCTTTATTAAGAGAAAAACAACTAAAACATAAAATAGTATTTCAAATAACTACAATCTTATATAAAAAAAAAAATAATAAAATAAAAAAAACGTGAAGTAGACATTGTAACTCATATAAAGAAATCTTATAGAGCACTTAACTATAACTATAAATATTTCATAGCTTGGCACCAAATAAAGATTATATATAAAACAACAATAGCCTTTCTATTCATTCTCTTTAAAGTGCATGTAATAAGGAAGTAAGATTTCTTCTAAAGAAAGTGCTTGACAAAAAATTGATTTTCAGGCACAGTATGTAAGACCACTTCTGATTAATTACTTGCAGACTTTGCATGATTGTTTAAGACTGAGTAATGAAAAAACTGGTAAAAAATGTTAACTTACTGCCATATAAGGCTTGCATCCTGCACTGAGTGTTTTTGCAATAGAATCCACTAAATGTCCACTAATACCAAAATCACATAATTTTATCTCCCCTTCATTGTTTACCAGTATATTTGACGGCTTGACATCTAAAAGAAACGCAGAAAAAATCTCATCATTCTGATGTGGAGATAAAAAATGCTTCTAGATATTCCAAACTACGAGCTGAACTTCTTTTACTTCTATTACTGATAGTAATAGAAGATATTTATTGCTTAAGGATTTATAAGTGTTTAGTTCATATATTGGACATTAAGGATCTACTGGTACAAAGTTATTTTTGCCTTATGCAAAAGTTCCTTTTAAATAGCAGATATTTAGTGTTATATTATACCTAACTTAAGCGTATAATTTAATTGTACGATCGAGTTTATAGTTACTCTATAGTCAGCCATTGGATAATTTTGATCTGCCTATTCCCTTATAAAAATTTAGGTCAGCCTGTCACCCTCTTAGGCATTTGTTAGTGGAATTATGATGTCCCGTCAGTAGTGGTAGCCTTTGCTATAGTTATATTTTTCCATCGCTGTTTTGAAGTGTTTTATGATTAGTGTATTCCAATAAGTCATTATTATTATTATAATTTTCTTCTTTTTTTATAATTTATTTATGCATTTATTTATTTTCTTACATTGAATTGTTCAAAAGGCTGACACATATACAGATTCGAAAAAAATTTAGAACTTGAGAAGCTTACAATCTCGATATTTCAGCTTATAACAACATGACAAAAAATAATTCTTATATTCCTAATTCTAAAAATGCTTTTAAACATTTTTTTCTATGAAAACCTACCTCTGTGTATAACATTTAATTTTTTATGTAAATATTCCAAAGCTGACACTACCTAAAAAAAACAAAAATATATATTTTGTATGTTTTAACGTTAGTTTTACATAACCAATATTAAAAATGACTAAGTCCTAATTTACACCTAAAAATTCTAATTTTGATAATCTATTAGCTAAAAAAGTTAAGAGAATTAGAACAGAATTATATAGTATTTACAAATTTTACAAGTAGTGTGGGCTAGCGATTAAAACAATTATTTAACAAACTATAGATCAAGGGTTCAAACCACAGTTGGTGCAATACTGAAGTGAATCTTAATACAGCTATAGCTGCATTTATTGTTAATATTAAGCACAAGCTCATCTTAAACTTTAATAAGAATAGCAAGAACAACATCTCTGTTGTCTAAAAATTTCCCAAGTTTATGACGGAGGCAGATCAATGCATATCAGGTAGAGAAAACTTTTTTACACAATATAAGAGTAAAAAAGTTTATCAGTGATGAAAACTGTAACATTGCAAATAATTTTGAAAGTTTGTAATGAACTAATAAAAGAGATAGTTCTTGCTATCTGCAGTGGCACTTTTTTTTTAAAGATTTAATATCATTTGAGTTCATTACTGAAATTGTGGTTATTTATAGAATCAATTAGATCAAATTCTCTGAGTTCACATTATTTTTATAACAAAATCATGTCCATGTAAATAATAATAATAATCAATAATTTCATTTTGTTTCAAAATATATTAGACGTTTAAACATAATATGATTTAGAACATAAACCACTTTCTGGCATAAAGTGCTATTTCAAGAAGCATGACTTAAAGGTCAATTGTGTCAACTGCAAAAGAACTATCAAACAATCCTGAAAAGGAATTATTTCTTCCCCAGGGGAATATTCTATTTTTTGAAAAACATTGATGCATTACTCATACTTTATACATCAAGTTGAAACTGCTTTTTATAATCATCGGGGAAGGATTGGTTCATTGAAAGGCTACCATCAAGTTTAGTTTTTGCTATTGCGAGATTTTTCTTGATTAAGTTGATTAACAGTTCAGATTTATTGTGAAAAAAATGTCCATTTAAATGCAATACTTATTAAAGTGTTTTATAATAACATATAATTATAATTATGATAATTAATGACAGGACAATGGTGAAACTGAGAATCAGACATTTTTTAATCATCAAAAAGAGATCAAATATGACCATGATCTTACTAAATTTTTTTGTGGTATATAATTTTTTTATTACACTTAGTCAAATGATTTTGGATGAAATCTTGTAATGGGGGCTTGATATAGCCCTTTACGTTAGCTTCCAAGTTAATTACGACCTTTGTGCTTTTAACTAATTTTGTCAGTTCATTTCTAAATAATTTTTATTGTGAGAGAAAAAAGGGGAACTAAAGCCAAGGAAAAGAGTAGGAATTTCCTTAAGTTTATGTATGCTCAACCACCAATTCTTATAACAAAACCTTTTTACAAAAATTTCCACACAAAAACTGGTTAAAAATTTTAACATTATAATGCTTTACAAAATGCAAGGTTTGAAGAAATAAAGAATAGAGCTTAAATTAAAAGAAAATATCTGTCCAGAACTGCACCTTATTTTCCCTTATTTCAGAAAAAAAAAAAAAAAAGAATTTTTCTATACTTCATACAGTTTAAAATGTATTCACTTGGTACCACAGGGCAGCCTTTTTGGTCAACCCCTTTTTTTCAACAATACACAGCGCACTTACAGCAAATGAGACTTTTCCAAGCACATTTTCTGGAATTTGTTGACCTTTCTTTGCTACCACCTTATAGAAATGATCAAGTGATGTGCGCATTAATTGCATGCAGATCCAAACATCACCCTAAACACAAAATTCCTACAAAGTTAATAATTACATCCAAAACAATGGCCAAAATATACAAACACAACCCTCTGAATTAGGAGAATTGAGATTCGGCAGCATATTGCTGATATAACTGACATCTGCCACAGCGAAACACAAAACTATTGTTTATTTTATATTTTAGATACATTTTAGATATATTAATCTTGAAAAAAAGATTTATCTTGATACATTCCTAGGTACAAATATAAAATGTCTTTATATTACAAAGGAAAATTTTAGTTAAGCGTAAGATTTATCAAATATAGATTTCAAATTAATTTTAATTTAATTTTTGGAACACTTTTTGTGTACTGTACATCCTGACCCCCTGTATTGCAACACTTTTTGTGTACTGTACATTCTGACTCCCTGTATTGCAACAATTAAAAATTAATTAATCAGTAGTAAATTGAAAATCATGTTAAAGTTTTGAATTCATGAAATTAAAAATAGCGGTGAAGAAATCTTATAGATAAAATCACAAAACCGCAAATTAAAAATAATAACAGAGTTGCATGAAAAATATTAATCTTAATATATATCTTAATTCATAAATTTTTGCAATTTGTTTCAAATTGTTTCTCTAGCTAATACACCAAATTATTTTTTGGATTCCTAAATTAGAGTGCAATGCAAATTTTTTTAAGGTAAATAAATTGGAGAGAAAAATCATATTTTAAATGATATACAGAAATAGTAGACTGTGAGCTAACATACCAAGATTAAAGTGTTATAAAAACAAAAGGACATCTTCCATTGATTCAAAATCCTAATTTAGTTTTGTTTTTTTATCTTAAAAAAATTAAATAGTCAAGAGGCTTATAGGCTTATATCTACTTTCTAGTATTCCCAGCAAAGATGCTCTTAATTTGAATTAACAACTTCTCCATGATATAAGTTAAAAAAATTCTTACTGAAAATTTAATTTTAGCAACTGGTTTTCTTCAATAATATGTCTCCAGTTCGCAAAAACTGATGCAATTTTTTTTGCAGATGCAACACAAATATGAGTCAGCAATCAGGTCATGATTGATTCGTGGATAAAAACTGATGCAGTTTAATTTAAATCATTTAAAAGTGAAATTTTTAAAATTTTAAAATAATCAATAACTCAATTTTGATAAATTACCAAAAAGTGAAACTTTGCTAACGTTGATTGTTACCAAAAAGAAGCTTTTAGCAAGTGACTATTTTAGTCAAAGATAATATGGTTATTTAATTTTGTTAAAATGTAAAAGACACTACAATCCCTGCAGGAGTCAAAATTATCAACTTTTCCCGATACAAAAAATCCGTCCTCCAACTCTTAAAATTACATTACTGTTGATGAAAGGATTAAATTTTCTCCTTTGATCCTTTTTGAGGATTTGACTGCATCTAAGATTTCCGAACTGAATTGATTCTTTTGCACTGATTTAATAATGACGTTTTCAGCAGCTTTCAATTGAACTCTGTTGATTTAATAATCAATCGTGAGTTGACTAGCGCTCGTTCAATATTATGTAAGAATTTCATCAAATCTATTCTACGATTCTGATAAACTTCTTTCAACTTGATAACACACATTTCTAACAATAACAGGTTCGCTTTTACACAAATTCTTTAATACGGTGTTGTTTTCCAACACTTGATTATTGTCTAATTCTTCATGTATATCAAAAATTTTAGTTTGAAGCTCTTAAAGAAATGATGATTCTTTAAACTATATGTCATAAATTGAGTATTTTTTTAAATTTAAACCACTTGATGCATCCAGAGTTTCTAGATTTCTAATCTGTCTACTTACACTAAGCTCATGGCTTCTATACTGTCATTCGATAGTGGTTAATTTGTACTCTGAACACTTTTGCATAGACTTACTTACTTTTTTAGCAACGTTGTTACTTATGTCTTGAGCACTTGTCTTATTTTGCGAAATTCCAATTGTACCTGGGGTATTCCCAACATCAGTAAATGAAACACCACAAGGGCGGATTCTAGGGCATATTCTCTATCCAAAAAAGGGCGCTGACTTAATTTGTTGCTTAATAGTGTCATTATCATGTGAACAGAGAAATAAAGCTGATATTGATCACTGTAGATTGGCTAGAAATATATTCAAATCTATGATTACAATATTTGCAAATAAAACTGTAAATAAATTACTTACATCTGACACGAAACAAAAACGTAAACGAAAAATAAGGTTGTAATACACCCGATAGTGAACAAGGCCAAAACTAAGCTGCAAACTAATGCCTGTAAACCTACCCAGGCGTTAGAAAACCAACAGTTAAAACGAGGCAAAAGGAGCAAAAAAAAACTGTATGCAAGCAAGAATACCAAAGAATAAAGAACAAAGAACTAATGTAGGATAGCATGCAAGTTGCAGTCCAACGACATGCAGGCTGAATACGGACAATAAATAATAATCTTACTAATATGCATTGAACACCTGCTGAATGTATTGTGGTAACAGATGAACTATACTAATAATGTGTCAATATAGTAAGCTATAAAATATTATGACATAACTTCATATAAAACATGTCACGTGTATAAACTTATAATCTTATATCTATAATAAAAAAAAAGCCAAAGAATATCGGTATACATAAATTATAGTAAAAACTTAACATCAATCAAACCAAACAACAAAAAAGACATTATTTAAATTTATTGATAGATAACATAACTTCATGATGTTGCGATTTTATTGAGAATATTTTGTTTCTCAACACAAACCCTCATTTTTTTTCCTAATACATCCTTTTTAACGCCAGCCCAGTAAATTTTTGAGTTTTAATTATTCTCAGAAAATGACCACACTTATCCTAATAAAAAAGTTTAAAAACTCACTTCCTTGAATAGAGCTCCATAAAACGTAACCGTATATGGGTAATTACTTAAACGCATTGAAACATCTAAATCCATGAGTAAACGACGCTGTTCTGTAGAGTTAACAGTGTGACGAATTCTCTATGAAATAAATCAAAGGTCATTAACTTTACAGGCTTAAACCTCAACACAACAATTTTTCAAAAAAATGCACAAATTTTTATTACCTTGACAAAAAAAAAAAAAAAATGCAACAATTCAAGTTCTAGATACCTTTAAATATTCACTAAAGAAAAAAATTAAAGCAAATTTTTAAAATCTTTTTCAATAAAATTTTGGACATTATTTTATTAGATACAGGACACCACACAAACAGTACAAAAACAACACATTTAATTTTAAAAATTTTACAAACTGCCCTAAAATTAATACTGACAAAGTTTATAAAGATAAATATCTTGACCAAAAAAATAAATATTCCAAAACAGTTCTCTAAAGAGAAACAGAAAAAAATTTAGGACTCATATACCACTATAAGTAGTCGTTGTTTTGTTAGGATTTATTTTTGTGACCAATCAATAACCTTTATCATTGAATAATCACGTCACACGAATGAATAAGCACATCACACGCAATATTAAAAAAAAAAAAATTATTCTATTGGTAGAAATACAATCAATTTAATTGTGTTAAATTGCTTATTTCATGGTTAGTCGCTTAGCCTCATCATTTCAGAAAGCTTTCAACCCTGCCAACCCTTTTATGGCACGCAATTTAAAAACCCTGATATTAATCAAGAAAATTATCATGATTATTATCATAACTATCATACCTTAACAGCCATTTCAATACCAGTGGCATTATGTTTCATCTGTTCAACAACACCATAAGCACCTCTGCCTAGTTCATTAATTAACTGAAGATCACTAGCATTGCATTTATGTACCTAAAATTTTAAAAATAGTTAATAATTTCATAATAATTTTGACCATATAAATTTCTTCATATGGTATATTTTTTAACTAAGTGATCAATTTTTTCCTCAATGTAAAAAAAAGGCTTAACACAAGTGCAGCCAAAATTTCAAACACGGCAAATATCTTATAATACGTAATTTTTAATAATTTTCAAATTAAATATGCATTAAATTTCATAAATTTCCCTCAAACAGTTATTTAGAAATGCATATAAAAATATATATATTATTAGAGGTAAACAATAACACATTATATTAATTAAACTAATAATAATTATACAATATATTATTTATATTATATAAATTTATTTATTTATATTAATATTACTAGAAGACACCTTTTTATTAATTAAATATACTAATAATATATATTATAATAATAGAAAAATTACTTTAGCATAAAAATTGTCATATTAAGGATTTTTATTATATTTATATCAACAATTTTTGTTTTACTATTATATTGATATAAATTTATATCAGCTAACCAGATATTTATATTCACCAATAAGAAAATTTTTTTTGGATTTTGAACAATAAATTTTGGATTTTTTGAAATTTATCAAACCATTGCCTTTTCCTTAAAATCTTAATTCAATATATATACACATGTTATCTTTAAAACCAACAACAGAAATAACTAAAAAAAATCTTGATTTTATTGCATTATTTGTAAAAATAACATTACTCAAAATCTATGCTCATCTTCTTAAAATCTTTTTATACAGTTTTATGTCCATTTTCCATGCTAGCTTTTAAAAATTAGATGCCTAACCCGTCTAACCCATTTAGACAGGTTAGACATCTAATTTTTAAAATACTCATTCTCATTCTATTACACTTTATCTTCAACCATTTTTTTGTGTTTCTTTGGTGAAAACCTGGTTAAAAGTTGATCTTATCTAAACCATTTATGTCTACCAAGCACCGGATACCAAGACATGCCATGAAAACTATTTGAAACACTCAAGCCCTAATACTATTTTCTGCCTCATATTTTCCAGTATTGCATTAAACTTTCCTCGATCCAATGAGATATTTCCTGATAGTGAATTTCCCAACATTAATCATTTGATGCCTAAACTTATAAAAAGATGCAACTAGCACCTTATTGCTAAATAATGTGCATGTCAATAAGTGACTAATGAATCCCTGGATAAAAGAAAAGATTTCAAATGCAAAAGACCTGAAGATAAATGACAGGCATGATTTTAAATAAAAAATTTAGCTCAAAAGCCCCGAATCCAGTAGTACTTTTCAAAATGGCAGACATACCACAATTATCAGAAATAATTTTTTTCTAAATTTAACAAAAATTTGATCACATACTTAAGACAAAATTTAAAATAAATATAATTAACAATTTTGGAGAGCAGTGACTGGACAGCTGAACAAACTCGGTCATACAGCCAAGTCTGCTTAGAATTTTTCAGCATTAGATTCAAATTTTAGATTAAAACAACAAAAAAATCATGAAAGCAATGCAAAGCAGTTATAATTTAATGCTGCGTACCTCACCATTAATAGTAAGAGTAGTTTCGTCAGACAAATCTCGAGGCGGTTTTCTGAAAAGCAAAAAAAAATTTATTCAATTCTAATCAAAATAAATGAAAAATGATAAAAAATGATAACCATACAAACGATAATACATTTAAAATTTTCTTTATACCAGTTTTATATCACCAATCAGTTAAATTTTGTGACTAATGGATTCTCTTACATTAACAAATAAAATTTCTCAAAAATTTTGAAGTTTCATGTCCTAACCAAATATGACTCATTTTTGGGTCTGCCCCCAACAAATTTTCAAAATTACTGACAAGCCATCAGAAACTATCATCAGAAACCAGTGAAACACTATATTTGTTCATTAGGAATCAAAAATTAAGACTGCACTTTAAAAGGGATTAAGATGTGCAAAATTATGTTTATTTAACTTATACAAAAAAACAACCAATACTCAGCATAAAAAAAAAAAAAGTTTTTGACAAGCAATTTTGACGAGTTGAAAGATATATCAAAGTATATCAAAAACAAACATTTGAGATAACATTTTTGAACGATTACGAGAACATGCTACAGATAATGGACAAACGAACAGAAATTGCTGAGTCAAATAAAATTAACAATTAAATTTAAGGCCTTATTGATAAAAAAATTTTTATGATTTACTTTATGCATATAAACGCTAATAGTAAAATTATTGCTAGAATTAACCAAACCCATCTCTGAATTTATATTGTTCAGTGTTTTCGCAAGCTGTTTATCTTTCTGAAAACTGAAAATAATGCTTAAAAATTTATAGCAAATAAAATAGTTTAAAAAATAATTTATTACTTTTAGATATATTAGAGTAAAATATCAGAATATCGTTACAGCGAAAATTTAAAGAATACAAAAAATGAATAAAAACATGGCGAAATCCAAAAACCAATACATCTTTTTACAAAAATGCGCCAAATATAAACTATTTCCAAAATTAATTCGAGACAACTGTCTAGTGAACACGATAAGAAGCAAAGAAATTGTTAAACAATACAGATTTGAACTGCTTGTTTCTATAACAAATGACTAAAAAAAAACAGTTTTTCAATTTCGTAAATAGAAAATTTACAAAACAATGCATCAAACTCCTATAAACATGATGATTTCTTAAATGTCAAAAAAATTTCAGAAACAGCAAAAGAAATATTGTTTATCAAACCAAAAGATTGATTTTTTAACAAATTCAAGATACTTCAAGACAATAAAGAAAATGCAACAAACCTAGCAAAAAAATTTGTGAAAGATGATGTTCAAAATTATGTGACTCTGAAATATTAATGAAGCGAAAAAGCCTTCTCAACCTTGGACCCAAATTTGTACCGTTAATAAAATCAATTCCTTGATATCATGTCCAAAACCGAATCTTCTGCTTTAAAGTTAGAATAAGATAATAAAGTGGTAAATGTACAAAACCTTAGTAAGGAAGTTTTACGAGAATTAAAACATATATAAACATATAAATAAAACAAGTCTAAATAGTAATTTAACACGAGAACAAAGAAAAGGACTAAAAGAATTTAAAAACGACAAATTGATAGACATTTTATAAAAGTAATGGCTTCGTTCATAAAAAGCGTAAAAAAGGGATGAAAATAAAAGTCTATCTCTTAATTAAACAAAAATAGATGTTTCACAAAAGTGGAATATGAAAAGTTGTACCCCAAGAATGTATGGAGTATTGAAAGCCTACAAACTCAAAAAAGCATACCCGATAAGAATAGTAGTATCAACTATTGGTACTCCTAATTACTACTTATTTAATTATCTATTCTATCTAGTCTGTTGTCTAATCTCATTCTACCAGTTTCAAACAAAAACACTACTCGCTTAAAAAATTCAAAAGAATTCAAACTAGCAGCGCCAAGGCGTGTTTCAAAAGAAGAGAATCAGGTAACTTTTGATGTCATAAATTTATACACTTTGATCCCTCTTAACGATATCACAGATAGTGTATTAAAAATTCTTAAAAACGATGATAATTTTAAAGACCAGACTAAGCTAACTTTTTTGTGAACTAAAACAATTTATTGATTTGTGCTTATTATGCTGTTACATTTTATGGAATAAAAAAAAAAAAAAACATGAACTTGAAAATTCAGGACCTATAAGACTTTCATTAATGGTAGTATTAGCAGAATTTTTTTTTCAATATAAAGAAGCCAAAAAAATAAATATATCACTGCATTATAACCCACCAATAGATTTAAAGTCATTTTATAGATATGTAGATAATAGTCACTCTAGGTTTTCTGATAGTAAACACGCAAAAAAAAAATTTCAAAAAATACTGAATCAACAACACCCCACAATAAAATATACCATAAAATATACTAAGTCTTTCTTGACATTTACTTTATAAACAATAACAATAGTAAATACGAGTTTAAGATTAATAGAAAAGAGGCAGTTACAAATGTCCAAGAAAAACCATACTCAAACCATGACCCACAGATATTAAAAGCACATTTTTAAAGGATTTATTCATAGAACATTTAGAATTTGTAGCCCAAATCATTTGGAGGACGAAATTAAATTTCTTGGTTATGAAAAATCTAAACTCCAAAAAATTGTGAAAGAACAAAAACAATGCTTTACAAAAAATGCTTAACCAATTAAAATCTGAAAAATGGCAGTAGGGGGGAACCAATTAAAAGGAAAAAAAGCGCACTAAAAATTACTTACGGCTGAGCAGGTGTTGTTTTAGTTATAATGCCAGGAACAGCAGGAAGGGGTGGCCTTCTTCGTCCTCTTAAACCTTAAAATTAGTAAATTGTAAGATTAAGCAATTAAAAAGGAAAAAAAAAAAAGAGATTACCTAAGGTAACCATGAGATGGAAACAATAATACAAATATCTTCTAAAGAGAAAATAAAATGTTAATCTATTGGGTTGTTTGTTTAAAAATGAAAACAAAATAAATAAATAAATAAATGAATAAACAAATAAGATACTATTTAAGGAGATGATGAAATAATTTATTGCATTGTTTTTTTAAAACCAAAACAAAAAAATACATCTTAGGAGAGTATACAATGACAATTTTTGGGCTTTTTGTTTACAAGAAAAACAAAAAAGTGAAAAAAAATATTGCCATAGATTTGAGTATACCATTTTTTTTCAAGAAAAAAATAATTATTCTAATATGACATAAAACTCCATTTTTTTCTTTTTTAAATTTTGTATTTTAGGATTTTGAAGTTAATTCTTGTTTAAAATGTTTGAATGAGTTAAAAAAACAAACAGATCTTTTTAAAGTATCTGTAAAACAAGAAATTTAAGTAATATATAATACACACAACTAAAGGCTTAAAATAGTTCAAATAAACAAATCTCTTCAGTTTCGATAAAAATTGTGTTTGAACAAAGTATTGTGCAGTGTATTTTATTGCATTGTAGTGTATTGATTCAGATAGTTACACTATTTTCAGAACCAGCTGGGGGATGTTCATACAGTGAACCTCAAACACCAGTACCAGGCTGAAAATTCAAATGCTACAATTCTCAGTCTTAACTTTTGCTTGTCTGCCATGACCGAAATGCACATTTCTTCAAAACAATATTTTATACCAACCAATATTTTCAGGCTTTGCCGTGAATCCCAAGCAATCGCTCAAATAGAGCTTGGGTGAATTAACTTTACTTAGGTGTTTAATAGTTCATGTGAATTTATTGCTTGAAAAAAAAAAAGAATTTACACTTGCAAAAACTAGTTTCTATTTTTGTCTGTTTGTGGTTAAATATATTCAACTCATCATTGACGACTAGATTTCACTGCTATATTCTACCATTTTTACGAGAGTAAGATTTTCGATTAGTTATCATTATTAAAACTAATTAAATGGTTAAACACAAATTTTCCTAATATACTCTCTCAGAACAAAAAATGGATACTACTATTTACTTTGTTCCTTTTAGCAATATATTTAATATTTTGATGTATAATTTACTGACCCTCATTCACTGTATTTTTTGATATTTAATGCTAGTTATAATAATCCTGGCAACTGTGATTCTTAATAATGAAAACGAATTTAAAAAAATAAAAATAAATAAATAAAATTTATTATCTTATAATAAATAATATTATTTAGAAAGATATGTTTATAAACTTCCCGCCATGAATTTTTATATTTCAATTGATCTTAAACAATGTAAGTATATAAACATATTTGAACATCATTGAATAATTAACTCTTGTCAGCAGGTTTATTTTAAATTCCATTGTAGTTCTACTAATCTTTTCATCGCTGATACTTTTATTCAAAATTACTACCCATTTCTCAGAAGCATGATTTCTTTACACAGTGCAGAAGAGTAGATGTAGAAACCCATGATGAATAAAGATCAATAAATTTTAAAAATACAATTTTGTTAAACAAGCTAAAATATGCAAAAATATCAAAGTGATGGGAAAAAAAAAGCATTTAAAAAATATATAATTTTGTTTTAAATATCAGATGACGATATAAATGTTTAAAAACAAATGTTGAGGTTGCTTGGTAATTGTATTTAATATAGCAATGGAAAACATAAGCCTGAATCTTGTTTTTTCCATCATTTTGATATTGGCATGTGTAATTTAGCTTGTTTAAAACCCAAAAATAAATTTATCAAATGTTTTCAGAAGACTTTGATTTTCATCATGTGTTTGAAACCCATTTCTTCTGTGCTGTGTAAACAAATCATACTTCTGAGAAATGAGCATTAATTTTAAATATAAGTATATGTATTAAAGAAAAAAAACAATAGAACTACAAAAAATTTTAGCCATATCTTGTTTACATAAACTTCATCGTGTGACGAGAAAGCGAAATAACAGCTAATAAGGAATGGTTCTATTCTAGGGAGTGAAAACAAGGCTTATTTTTTCTATTTATATACCTATGGTTTATAGTTATTTCTTATTTATAGATCTTAGTGTAAAAAAAAGTATTTAAATAAAGAGCACACTTTTAAAATCTTTTTTATAATTTTAAAACAAAATTTTATGAATTTCGATTTTTTTAACAACTTTGCTCAAAAAATGGTCAGTCGGATCCATAAAACACCAAATCAAATTGGTCTCAACCAAAGTTGAAAAAAAATTAAATAAATAAAATAAAAACTGTATCACATCTAGAATTTCACCCAAATAATTCTTACCTGACATTTTTTGTACTCTTTCTTTTAATGTTTTATCTATACTTTATCTAGAGAGATGAAAATTAAAATTAAAAATTTACTATTTATTTATTTTTCTTTTTTTTTAAACATGGATACAAGGTAATCAGGGTTAAGATAATACTCATTAAAGTGTAAATGCTTAAAACATTTTAATTTCAGAGGGAATGGCCCAAATTTCCACATTATAGCCTTTTGGGCTAAAATCACAGAAACTTCCAAAACTAAGTTAAGTTAGTACATAGTTATGTAATAAATCATTAGAATCATATGACCAAGGTAGATTTAAATTACAATTATATTGTGATTTTGGATTTCAACACTTAAACTTGTTTTTGATTAAACTATTGAAATAACACAAGTTTCAACAATTCTAACAACATGTACACCTATTTAACAACATAATGGATTATCCATCCATAATGTTGTTTAATAAGCATACATGCTGTTAGAAGTCCATATTAAGTTTTTAAATGTTTAGCATTCATATTTAGATCCATAACATTGTTAGATCCATCATTAGAGCATTGCAATCTTATAAAATATACTTTTTTTTTTTTACTAACTTGAAAATGATTATTACTTGTGGCCAAGCTGAAAAAATAGCCATCTGACCCCACCATTTTGATGGTGGTGGCGGCGACAAAATAAACTGAACTTGCACTAATCACCATTTAGTTTTCGTATTAAGAAAGATCAAGCTACAAGGTTAGTAATAGATCTTGCCCCAACCAAATTTTTAATCCATTAATAACGGAATCAATGTAAAATATGCGAGGTTTGAGATGATTTATTTCAATCAGTCAAATTGTGTTTTATGAGTAAATTTATAAAAATGCTTATATCCACGCAATGGATGATATTTTAAACACTTGCACAGACTTTAGAGTTTCTTTAATGAAATCAGACTTTCATTTGGTTTAATGTCATTTCCAGCCATTTTCAATAAATTTTCAGATGCCATGTGTTGGATCATTAACAACGTGTATAAAATCAAAAATCTTATTCATTAATCCGAAAATATTTTTTTCTAGTTAGCGCTAAAACTATTGATAGAGCTAGAAGGCTTAGAATTAGCAAAACTAGCATTCAACCAATCATCTGCGCATTCCACTAGTCTATGTCAAAAATGCTATTTCATAAATTTGTTTAAATACTGAAATATCATCGCACCATGTTCAGTGATGTCATCAACCTAACTTTTACTTTTACTCTTATTAAACTTATGATATCTTGAGAACAAAAACAAATTTTTTTTTTTTAAATAAAAATTTACGTTTTAATCAGAGTCAAACATCCAAGATTCGTTTAAGATACTTGGAAGCAAAATCATAACCCATCTTAAAAACTCTTATCTTGGTATGAGGTGTTTCATGTAGGTTAGCTTATTCCATTCTATGAGAATATTTTGTAATATGTCCTTAGCAAAGCTGAGTTAAAAACCATTTAAAAGTTGGAACAAGCCAATGGGTTCACTTCAAAGTAGCTCTTCTGCCAGATCTCAACAATGGCCAATTAAATCGCTTTGTATCATTTTCAAGCATATCATTGTTAAATTGCATCAAAATGAAGAAGCAAAAATTTTATCAATGCATTATTAAAAACTGACAAAAGAATTGATTTATTTAATAATTTCAGAAGCATTTTGCAGTTTGAAATTAAAGTCAAGACAAAAAAGAAAGAAAAAGATTGTTAAAATAATTAGCACGTATTAAGTCGTTAAAACAAATGCAAAATGCCTATTATCGCACAAATTGCAAAAATTAACTCAGCAATAATGAGGTTTCATGTTTCAAAATGTTTTATTAGCGAATCGATTGTTTAAATAACAACAATTATGTTAAACTCAAAAAAGATGTATTGTGACAGTAAACTGAATTGTTTGATATGCTGACTTTTTATTTTTTTAATAATTATTATCAAGCAGATTTAGTTGAATTGAGACTGAACACAAAAAAAAATCAACATTTCTCTTATCTAGTTTCTTTAAAACATCAGTTTATTATAAAAACACACCCAATTCAGATTTTGTGAATACCAACAAGTTTACGTGCATTACATTATGCATAAATCTTTCAACTGAGATGTTTTATTTCAACGTATCAAGATGTGGGAAAGAAAGCCTTTCAATTGTTTTTTTAAGTAAAAAAATATTTACGCAAAAATTTTTTTTCCACTATTGCTTTCTTACGAACAGTGTCATAAGAAGGTGTCTTTTGCAAATATTTGAAAATCATCTGATGTAGGATTAAAGAAATTACTTTAGAATACATTGTATTTAATAATTTGATTACAAAAAAACTAATTATAAATTATTCTACTTAGACATTAATTTTGAATTCCACAAAAATTTCTTGTAACATGCTTTTTTTGCTACATTTAAAACTTCTACTAACCCTATCGTGCTCTTATTCTCGTGCTTTTTGAACACCTCCTTTAATTTATATATCTATTTTTTTGTAAGAATCTTTTATTTCTACCTCACTTCCCGCAAAGTAAAATAAGTATGTCGCCTCTATTTTGCAAGAAACTGAAATAGTTTGTAATGTACAGGTTTCTTTTTATTACAAAACTTCACCATTTAAAAGAAAAATGTAAATATTAAAACATGGCAAACCAAATGAGCTTGCATAAGTTTTTTGGTGGAAATGTTAAAGTTATCCTTCTGTTTCACTTAAGAAGGAAAATACTAAATTAATAGTGAAAGAAGTTTTAAACACTTTAGTGAAAGAAGAACTCGGCTGGTTATATGTTTTCTATGGAAAAGTTAAGCTTGTAGAAAAAAAAATTTTAATTTTATGATACTCCTGGTGGAAAGGTATTTTTAGTTTTATTTCTTTTAGAAAACTTTTTATAAAAAAATAGTTTCTTTCGCAAATTTTCTGCTTCTAGATATTTAGTTTCTGTTTTATTTCTATTTCTCTTATATGTTTCAGCCACTAGAAGGAAAAGAGAAGATATGAGTTGAAGCAAGCAAAAAACTTTTGGAGTTGTTGGGTTTGTAAACAGTATAAAATAAATGGTAAATGAGAACAACGTTGTTTTTAAAGGCTATTCAAAATGGCATGTGAATTATGCAATAAATCATAAAAAAGTAATAACAACTCACAATGACTTTTTTACATTCTTATTTTTTTGAGCATTAACCCGTTAAAATATAATATCTGTCTAACGTGTTTTTAATTTACAGATGTGTTTCTCTTACTAAAATTAACAATATTATCAATTTATTTACGTTTTTTTCCGTTTCATTCTTATAATTGTGTAAACAAAAATTTACAAGACAAACTTAAGCAACAGCCCCTACTACTTGTACAATTACAGAAAATGAAAGAAGCTACGATTACTAAGCAACATTCTAATACGCAACGTTTATTTCGCACTGCTTACTTCGTAGCAAAACAAAACCTAATGCATTTAAATGTGTGTAACGATGTTATTCTTATCTGCAAACTATTTAAACTATATAAACTTAAATGCAATTATTTCATCAAATTTATCACCCCTTCCATTTTATTCTAGTATTTATATGAGTAGAGTTAATCTTTTTGTGGCAAAAAGTTTCTTAAACAAAAGAAATTTAAAAGAGATTTATTCCAATCACAGATGCATTGATAAATGATGGAATATTTGACATACTTTTGAGTTTTATGGGGTGTAACATGAAGTTTTCTATTATCCAAATTTCTTGTTAAGTGGTTATGTGTTATTCGAGTTACAGTAAAAAAATTCGAAACTGAAGATGAAAGATTACAGTTGATAGAATCAAAGAAAAAAAAGAAGATTTGCTATTTTGAACATTGATGAAAATTCTGAAATTTTTAGTTCATTAAATGATTCTGAGGCATCTGATCTGGTTGAAAATTTATAATGCAAATAGATTGACGTTGAGCTGCAGCATTTTATTGATTTGATAAACTCCTTTTCGTCCCCTAAATTCCTTTCTGTCATCTAAATTACTGCTCTCAAGTCAAGCAGTAATTTAGATGAGAAGAGAATATAGAACATTTTTATTATTTTTTCTAGTATTTTACATAGCATACTATTAAATCTATATATTTAACTTTTTTCTGAGCTCATCTATTTGAAACAGCCATAATAGATAACAAGCTGTTAAGGCACCAAGGTACTTTACAAATTTAGAAGGATAAAAAGGAAAATAAAAGGCATTATAAGGAAAATAGGAAGTCACTGCATTGTATAATATAACTGAAATTATTGCATTGTAAAACATTTATAAAAAAAATAAAAGAAGCTAGTGTTACACATTAATATATAATTTAAGTCATTGTATAGTTGAACAGAATATAAAGTTCAGGGTGTTAGCTAGTGTAAATAATGTCTGCTTGACGGACTCTTCCTTATTCAAAATAAAAATCAATTTCCCAATCACTGTTCAAATAAAAAATTCTGATTAGCTATTATGCCTTTGAGTGCCTTTCCCAGACAAGACCAGGATTTCGATGTAATAAAAATATCCTAGTCACGGACAAGTTTGGGTTTCGAGCCTTAATCAATGGCGAGCAAGGATGGTCAAATTCACAAAAAAATCTTTAGCGTGAAAAAATTAAGGATAAGATGGCAAAGTTAGGTAAAGAATAAGACTACACACTTAAGCTTTTTACAAGAATGTAAAATCTGGGGAGTGCCATGCATTTCAGCTGCTCAACTATCAATTATATACAAGGAGAGGCAGAAGATTGTCAAAATTGAGCTTGCATATGACTTGATCGCTTGAATTGAATTTTTTAAATTAATGAAAAAAACGCACAAAGAAAGACTGAAAAAAGAAGATGCAAATTAGAAGGAGATTGTGATCGAATACAAGATTTATGAAATACACATTAAAGAAAGGTTTACCCATCAAAAAAGCTGTTAACCGAATGAACTTATTTTGTTGTTTTATTTTGTCGAAGTAGAAGATTTATAGCATAGTTCAAATCAATAAACTTTTAAAAAAATTTTTTTTTTTTTTTTTGCTGCTTTTCAAAAATTTCAGTGATTTTATGTGATTTTTTCCACCATTTTTAATTCTTTGAGGGTAATTTTAATCAATATTTTTCTGTCCCCTTTCAATGCCAACTTCCTTATACATTTTACATAACTAAGATTACATTATTCCTACTTGAGATATGACCTTTTTTATAATTATTTCACCTGTTACGTAAAAAAAGTTAATTATGTATTATGTTGTAGGTAACTTTAAAATAAAAGGTACATCCAAATTTTCAACGAAACTCAGTATTTTTTTTTGATTCTGGTTCCTGAAAATCCAGATATTAAAATGAGGGGATGTTAAATGTGTTTTGAGGTATGGCCTATTTACCTCCTACCCCTAATAGTAAATAATCTCCAGAACCTACTCTTATAACAGAAAGACTTGTTATAGAAAAAAAATTGAACAAAAAGACAAAAAATATATTTATGTATAATAATTTATCTGCCCTCTCATACTAAATAATTTATTAAATAAATAAACGTAAATCAAGATGGGCATCAAACCCAACTGGGTTTAAAAAACCAGTGTTCAACCATTCACTTAAAACCACTGATACAAAAATTGATATATAATAAGTATTTGATAATTTCAAAAGCGCGCTATAGGTTGTCCGGCCGAGCGGATTCAGACCCTAATTTACAGCATTTTAGGGTTTGATGATCGGATGCTTCCCCTTGCAAAATTAGCAAGAAATATACTCTTTTTAAGTTATTTGTTTATTATCATATTTTAGACAATTTTTTTAGAAAAATGCCCTTTTTTAATCATACCAGACCCTATCCTGCCTTTCAAGATTATGCCCTAGCATTGGTCTCCGAGAGACCAATACCTTATTTGCAATGAGTTCGAACCCACTTCAGAACCAATGATTTTTTTACCATGAGATCAAACCAGAGCTCTATGTACACCAGAACCAAATCTATGGGCCTTTCTGTAATTCAAAATAAAAATGCGTTGAATATGCTTTTACTCACTTACAGTACAGAAATCCATCCATAAGGTCATCGTAATAACGGGACAATTCGATTAATATATAATGAAATATATATTCACTTTCAGTGAAACAATAAATATTTCATGATAAATACCACATTACCGAAAAATATTTATCACACATCAAAAAAAACTAGCCTGTCAGATCGAATTTTATCACAAAATAAACATAATCCTCAAACTATAAGAAACCTACTTCTATTGTGATATACATGTAGACTTATTTATTCATTTGTAAATTTTACTATAATAAAATCATAGAAGTAAATTGCGTCCCAGGCTCTCTTAAAATCAGATAGATATGGACAAAAAAATATATCTCCCTGCAAAAATTTTATTTGAAAAGTGATTTTGCATATCTCTGTGACATGCCTTTAAAAAAAAACAACACCCAAGCATTTCAGTTTATGATTTTATCTTTTCAGTATGTTGTATGCTTTGGTGCAAACAGAACCCCTGTTTCTTATTTTATATTCAACAAGTTCTAAGTAACTAGAACCCCAGACTTATTTTAATAAAACACAATATGATCACATTTTTAATTCTATCTTAAAACAATAAAAATAATAAAATATTATACTAAAACTCAAGAGAAGAACAAGGCTTTATTCTAATAATAATCATTCTAATTTGATGCTCCATAATTTGTCTGGGAGTTTTTTAGATAACTACCCAATTGTGTTAATCGGCATGTGGCACAGAGGTAGATGTTGATGGACCTCTGACTTCATACAAAGACTCAAAAAAATATGTTTGGTTTTTGAAGAAATTTCAAAAGCGTCATTTTGGTCTAAAAATAAAGACCATATTTGGACCCAGTACCAAAAAAAAAAAAGAAGCCCTCTTTGGTTTTCTGAAATTGTTGACTAAATTTCAGAGAAAAATTTCAAAAATGTTGTTTTCATTTCAGAAAATTAGCATATTTAGGACCAATACCAAAAAAGAAAAATTTTCAACAGTTATCCATATCAGACATTGGTTAGCCCTCAATTTAAGGCCCCGCATATCTTGTCCATAATTTCTAAAATAATATCAAAATAGGCTTTTATATAATCAACCATTAAAAATATTTAAGAACTTTAAAATACATGTAAAAATATATAAAATAGCTAAAAAAAACCTACCTAACATATTTCTATGTCTGCATTTTTATAATTTGTATCTTAATCTAAGAAACAAAAGAAAAAAAAGGAAATATTTTAAAAACAAACACACAGAATATGTATATAGAATATACTTGTGACTTGTTTCTCCAAGTAATTAATTAAAAAACAAACACCAGCAAAGGGTTCCTTAAAGAGATTGCTCTGCACAAACTAAATATATGGTTTTCATTTCTTTAAAAAGAGCCAAAAAAAAATAAAAATAATTTTCTTACAGTCTTGAATTTTTTTAAAAAATGAAAGTTAGAATGAAATCTTCATTTAATGAAATCAAAATATTATAGACAAAAATAGTTTAAAATCTAAATTTTATTTTCTTGACCTAAAGGCTATGAAAATAAAATGCAAATAAATAGAAAAAAAAA
>JAUZNK010005726.1:8335-25926 GCA_035046665.1 Euphysa ruthae
CCACAGAAATCCCCCACAGAAATCCACCACAGAAATCCACCACAGAAATCCACCACAGAAATCCCCCACAGAAATCCCCCACAGAAATCCACCACAGAAATCCACCACAGAAATCCACCACAGAAATCCACCACAGAAATCCACCACAGAAATATAACACTAATAGCTTTAGAGGTTTAAAATATTGAAGGTTTTCAGAGGTAAGCGAAATCGTTGTAAGACGAAACTCATAGACACCTAAAACTCGTTTCCAATCAGAATTGGAGATCCCTTCCACTAAAAAAAGAATCTTCTTTAGGATACCTTGGACCTTTAATATGGGACTTGATTATAAAACAGTAAATCTGTAAATGAATTTAAAGCCAGGATTTAAAAATGGAGCCCTGCATATTGCCCATGCAAATGGTGTAAAACGTAAGTACAAGGCATAGGTTATATATAATTGATAAATAGCAGATAATTGATGTAAACATAAATGATATGATGACGGATATTTATGAATATTTAAAATTTATTATTTTCTTTTTGTTAATATTTATGGGTAAAATTACCCCTATAAAATAAAGAAATATATATAATAATAAAAAATGGAGATCAAAACAACCACTCGAAATGACAAAAAGGTTTATGATCAAATAACTTCATATTTTAATAAATCCTTCTGAAGAATTTTCTTCAATTTAAAGAAGGTTATTCTACTCAAATTATTTACACTTTGAGAGTTATTTATTGGTATAATTCGATGATTTTAAACCTGAGAAAATTTCAGTTAATGTCTCTTGATAGGAAAGGAAACCAAATCTGTATTCATTAATGGACAAGAAATCTATTTCTAGAAAGCTTAATATAAAGTTATTCTTCTGTGGTTACATTTACTGTAAAAGGATTTTTTCATGTATATATTTCAAAAGATTTAATTGTTAAGCTAATTTCTTCAAGAAAATATATAAAAAAAGAGCAGACTAGAACTGCTGCAAATATTTACATAAGTCCGTATTTCTTTTATTAAGTTTATTAAGTATTGTACCATAAAAAAGAAATTTAATTGAAAATGTTCACAAAAGAGCTTTGCAAGCTCTTTTTTGCTGTGTTTTGAAGATCTCAAAAACATATCTCTAGACAAATTTATTAACTAAAGACATCTTTAAATGTTGATTCTAGGAAATCTTTTTAATCTTAAAATCCCTTCGTTAGTAGGAAAGATTTCTTCTTGAATTTTTAAAAACTAATACATTAACTTTTAAACAAATTTTAATTGGAAATCATCAAGGTTGTGCTAAAATGTACTTAACAATTATGAAGATCTATTTTATTCAAGAAAGGATTAAAATATGATGAATGCTTTTTATTTTTCATACTGAACAAGTTATAATATCTATAAAATGAAATATATAATAACATTGAAACTAGTATTTGTTTGACACTGTCGACAAAGATGATCTCTATTTGTCTGCCTGTTCAAATAACTGCACAAAAATATGAAAGCTTGTGTAAGACTCAATCAGTGTTCTGTAGAAATATCAATTGATGATTGAGTTAAACGTAATATTTCAGCACCAGCCTTACGTTCAATATTTTTAAACTCCCCCATGCTTTTCACGACTGCAGGAAAGGCTTGCTGTTAAGTTTAAAGGACAACTAAAAAGGTCTTTACAGACTAATTGGTAAAGTCCAATGTGAGATCAAAAATTTTGAAAAATTGATTCATGAATTTCTGTATGATGATGCTGACTTCTTGGCTCAGCCAGTATATAATTGCTTTTTTTACTGTTTCATGCACTGCATTTAAAATAAATCTAAAAATATGTCATGTATACCCCTGTACTTGATGAAACCCATGTATAACCGGACATCATGACCTGCAGCTAAAAGCTTGGTGTAATTGACTATCGTATATCTGGCAATACCCTGTAACACAACATTAATCTCAATGCTGAATTACACTTACGCATCTTGAAGGCCTCGGTGGGATTTGGACAGAGCATTGCATTACTATTAGATCATAACTTAGCCTCTACAAGTATTCTTACTGCTCTCCTATACACCTTAGAAACAGCCACACTCCACCAAAGACATGTCAGATGGCTTTAGTATTTTCATGCCTTGTGTAAATACTCAATATCAAGAGGCATATACTTATATCAGAAAGAGGTTTCCTAGACCTCAGCCCTGTGGAGACATTTGTCTGCCATATTTGTTATCAAACCTGCAAGTCAGCTGCTGGTATAGAAAGCTACTTAGGGGTCATGTAAAAAGTTATTATTATGGTTATTAGTTTTTATTAGTACGCAGACCCAAACAACAGTGAAGAGTAAGACAACAGTCAACTGTGAAGATAAAGTAATCATCACATATATATGTGTGTTTAAATGTAATATGATCATTATCCTCTTAAAAAAATATAATATTGTGCTGACGAAAGGAATGAATTACTATAATTACTGAATATATTTTATTTTATTTTTATGTTACAATAAACTTTATTTCAATCAAAATTTAGGTGGTATAATCAAGATTAATTGTTCTTTTTCTAGTTAATAATTTAATTAACTTTATATACTATGAGTAACCCTTTGAAGATATGTCTTCAAACGTCAGTCTGCAAAAAAGCAGGCAGAACTTATTTACAACTAACAACTGATGTCATATTCAAATATGATAGATTCATGAGACATTTACAAAGTTTAAAAATTATAGGAACTTAAATTGGCTTTATAAGTTTAATTTATGATATCTAATGTTTTGATGACATTATGAACATACATACTTTACTAATTGTGTACTGGGCATGCTATTTAAAGCTAAAAATGCACTATCCACGCTACTTGGAATGGTCCACATATCTTTTATCTTTTCATGATTATTGGCAAATGAATATTGAGGACAGGAAGAATTTATATTCAATTATTTTTTCTATAACACCTTAGTTGCATAACAACTGCTTTTATCTAACATGAGTATTTTACTTTTTAAATTCCAAGCACACCACATTTTTTGCACATAAGTAGAAAATATAATAGTTTTTGGTCAAAAAAATTTTACCTGCACATATGAGCAGTAATTGGATATCGTAGCTTTACCTTCAGTTTGAACATCAGCCAGATGAAGCTAAAGAAAAAGCAGCACCTTTCATTGGTGTTAGAAAGAAGGAGCATAAGTTAAAAAATATTTTGTGAATCAAGATTTTCAGAAAGATAAAAAGATGCAATTATTTATTTGCTTCAGTTTTTTGCATTTTTTTTTTTTTTAATTGCTTTTTCATTCTGAGTTTTGAAACTAACATGTCTGTAAGTTAGTAGATATAGAGTTAGTGACATGAAGAAATAAAGATGTATGATGAGCCTTAAATCAAGCTAATTTTTATAATAATGATTCACAATATAATACACAAAGGAATGTTATGGTGTCATTTTAATTGTAAACAAAGCAAAGTAGCAAAAAACTTTTTAAGTGTTAAAGTTATTAAGGGGGCAGTAAAATTTCCTTAATTCGTTTGAAGAAAAAAATCTCCCTCCACATTCTTGTACAGTCAAATTTTGTATTATTTTTAAAAGGTTTTAAAAATCTGCTTTTATTTTGCTGTTGCTCTAAACTTATTCTGCAGTGCATGCACATTCTAAAAACTTTAGAAAAACAACTAGTTTTGCAGTGCATGCACATTCCAAAATCTTAGCAGTTAATAGTAGTAGTAAATAGTTAGTAGTATACTTAATAATCAGTAACTGGTTTGTTTACTTGGTTTGCTAAAATATAAAGCATGCAGCCTGAAAAAATGAAGAATAATAGACTTTTGAAAATGAGTTACATAAAAGTTTCAGCTTTTAAAGTAGACAACAAAACAAGAAAGTGCATTGGAATCAAAGAAAGTGCACTATTAGGTAAGCATTTAAATTAAATTTCACAAGAAGCTGTTTACTGCAATAAATTCCTTACAATCTTTGGCTGAATCAATATTATATATCAATAAACAATGTTCTAGAAGGAATTAGATTGGCTGAATCATTGTTTAACAAAGGTTCGAAGATTGTGTTTCCCACTATAAAATTAATATACCATTTTTATATACCATTTTTAACCAGAACAATTAAGTTGTAATGTTACAAAATAGAACTCTAGCCAATATTCCCACAAAACAAGCTTTAGAGGCTTTCCAAGAATTTAATGAAATGTCAGAATATGGCAGATTTTTGTTGCAAAAAGAACTCTTTCCTGTTGTTGATTGGTTAGTAGGTGGTAGAGTAAAATTAAGATATCTAGAAAGGTTTATTTAATTTAACCCATAGCAGATTTTAATGGTATAATAGTCCTAATAAGGTCAATTCATACGTGCCTGTCTTAATATTGTTTTTCATGCTGAAACAATATCAATTTTAGACATTAGTAATTCACTGCTTTACTCAGATATTAATTTCACTCATTTTCTGAGATATCAAATAGAAAATTTACAACATATTCACCAAATAAAATGTCCTCCATCAGTATTTCCCTTCTTAAATGTCAAAAAATCTGGACTCAAGCCGCCTAGAAATTAAAGTTAGTTCTTTTTTCTTTTAAACTGGATTTTATTTTTTATTATTTTTAAGCTTAGGGGAGGAGACTACATTTAATATCAACCACAACCTTAAGGTTTTGACAACCTTTTTTAACTTAGTGTGATCACGTTTCCAAAGAAATTTAAAATATAATAAAGATAAATCATGTTAAGCTTCTTACATGCAAGTCAGATAAAGAAAAGTTGCCTGGCAACAATTGGTAAAGAGGAGCTCCTATCTGCAGCTGAGATTAAGTACTCTTTAAAGGTGATTTAGAAGTATATTGAAGTAAAAAAAACTTGACAGTGTGACCATAGATTTTTGATTACGTTTAGTGGTTTAAAATTCAAACTCACAGCTTTGAAAGAATTTGAGAAATATTAGACTGACACATTTCTTCTTTGTATTGGGTCATTCTAACAAGGTGCATTGGTAATCGGTTCATATTTGACACAAATTTGCTAGGCAAAATCAATCGATGCGCCATGATGAAACTTTTAAAAGAAGGTTTTATCATTTAAAAAGCAGATTCTTTATACTTGCAATAGACCATACAAATGATTAGCACAAAATATGGGTAAAAGAGATAGTGGTCACACATCCCATTTCATGTGACGATGGTCTTATTAGGCTGGCTGAAAAAATGCTACTTCAATGGAAGGTGTCTGACCAGAAATAGTAAGAATTATAAAGAAATTCCAATATTAGTCCATTAAAAAAAATATTATCCAGTACTCAAAAAAATTCATAAAAATTTCTCTATGTGAAGTCATTAATAAGATAAAAAACACATTTAAAGAAAGAAGTAAAGATCTGTTGGTATTTGATACCCAGGATTTTATATATAAGATAGGAAACCCATTCAAAAAAAAAAGTAAAAATCTGTTGGTATTTGATACCCAGTTTTATAACTAAATTCAGTAATAATAGTTGTAAACATATGAAGCTTAAAAAAAAGCAATTTGAATCGTGAAAAGCAGAAGATTCAAAAGAACATCTCCACTCTTAAAACCGACTAAACAAATTTTCACTATTTAGCTGCAGCAAACCACAGTAAAAAGTTGAGTTAAATACCAAACCAAGATGTTTCCTATTTTCTCAGCAATACATTAGAAAAGAAGTAAGAGAATTTAGAAATTCCATTGTCATGAAAATCAAAATTAGACACCATTTATTTCACAGAATAGAGGATTAAAGTTTAAACTGAGTTTAGAGTTGCTAAATTGCTTGACAGGCGATATTCATGTTGACCACATAGAATCCCCAAATATCTATTTAAAGTAATAGATGAAGCAGTTATTAAACCAAAACCAATGTTTATAAACTATACATACCACTCATGGTTCAAATAAGTAAAAATAAACAACACAGTTTAAAAATTATGACGTATAAAAAGAAAGGCAAAGGTGCAAAGAGAAGAGTTTCCAACATGTCTAAAGTGCCAAATAAATCCTCATAAATGATGTGAATAAAGCAAAGTTGTTGAGATTTTTGGCTTAGGTTTCTACAAACCCCTGATTAAACAAAATAAGCATATCAAACTGCCAAGAAAATTTATTATTGCAATGAATCAAACAAACCTTCAGTTGTCTTGGTACCATGCACACACAAAGAAGCTGGCACAAGCTGATATTTGTTCATGTTGAAAAAGCAGGAAAAAAATATTGGTCGTAAGCAAATTGGATTGGACAAGACATGATTAATATCAATAGTGTGAAAAATAATAAGTTTATACCATTAAATTTTCAAAACCCTTGGACATTTAAGTTGAGTTGTACTCCAGTAGTTTGTGAAATACCATCATTTTCTGGAAGAAGTATAGACATGCTGATCATTATAGAAATCATTTGACTTACTTATTGAGTGGTTTCTAACTCATGGAATAACAAAACTGGCTAAATTCATTCTATCGCAATGATTGAACAATTCAATATTTTGTTATTCGAAAAGACAAAATGATGAATTGAACTACTGTTGGTGAAGCAAGGAACAAGCTGCTTACAAAGAATTACAGAATTTTGGAAGTATTAGTTTAAAGCATTATTTTTCTTACTTAGAAAAGTTGTAAGAAGCAGTTAAGGTTCAGATTTTCATATTGAAATAAATTAAAAATAGATAAAAGAACTTTGCAGTATGCTTGTGTTTTTCAATAATAACAATTTTACAAGTACAGAAAATTTATTCCTCAACAAAAGTTTAAATTGCGTTGCAATTTTAAAATCTATTGTGTCAAAATAGTATTTTTATGTCTGCAATAAGAAGCATAATAAAGTGTAATTCAATTTAACAATTAATTTTTCGAGTTCTTCAAGTTGTTCAAAATATTTAACAAGCCTTTAGGCAAGTTAAATATTTAACTAATCGAGCTCACCATAAGTAGTTCATCATTAGGTATACACAATTTATTTTATTAAAAGTTTAAACCAGCCTTAAGATGGATATCATATGCCACAAATCAATGATTTCGATTTAGTAAGATAAAATTCTCACACGTCATTATTACTAATTTTCACATTAATCAATCAAATCATGCATTTAAATTTTTAACTAATCAAAATTAGCAATACCTTTATTTGCTCTCTTCTCTCAAAAATTATAGGTTTATTTCCTCCTCTCCTTTAGCGATTGACAAATCACGTTTGAGATATCTATGTAACATTACGTAACTTTAAAAACAAAAAACTGCAACAGAATTTTATAGGAAAATCACTGCAAAAAAAAAAAATCCATGCTGTTGAAGAGACAAAAACATACTTTGATTAATCTAAGTTGTTGAGAATTCTTTGTGGTTTGTTTTATTATAGAGATTTAAGTTAGCTTTCTACACTGTTCTTTAATTTATAAATAAATAACATTGAACTTTTCCTTGAATAAATAACACACATAAACAATTTATATATAGAACTGTAATATATGTAGAGTCGTAATTTATGTAAATGGTGCACCAACCCTTAATTTCTTATCTCTGAACAACAGCTTCCGGCCAGTTTCATTCATCTAAAAATCAAACAAAAAAGTTATTTGAAGCAGAACAATAACTGAACATATTATAAATTCAATAAAACCTAAGTTATCCCAAAATTTTAAAAGTTTGGCATAATTTTCAATAAAAATAATTACCTCCAACCAATCTATCTTCGTGTCGTGACTTACATTCGCGAGTGCCATGCCAGTTAGCAAGTCCACTATGAGATAAAAAAAGATATTATGCAAAATAAAAAATCATCACAATATCAAGTGTCTTCATGAAACTTAGAAGGATTGAGTTGAAATGTCATTACTATTCTTATGTATTTGTTACTTAAAATCTATTAAAATGATTGAAAGTGATTTTCAAAATATTCTTGTTTATGAAATTTAAGCACCCTATATTCTACGCATTATTATCTTATCTCTCCCTAAATAAACTATCAAATAATCACAAACCAATTTGTTTATCTCATGGTAGGAATCGAACCCAGGTCTCTCGTTTGAGAACCTGTGCTCTAAATAATGAGCTACAATCCCTGACAAAAGAATTGTTTTATATTACGTATTTAATAATCAGGGGTAATCGATTACTTTTGAAAGCTTATTTAGCCAGAGATAAATAATATCATTACCTTGTTTAATAGTAAAAAAAATGGTTGCTGTTGTTTATCTTTATCTGGCAGTTCCATATTAAAGATCTTTTTGTCAACAATGTTACCCTCTGTTATCACCAATTAAATTTTAAATTTGGTGCATGTTCTTTTGGACTAAAACTTTATAAAACCCTTTTTATTTCAAACCATTCGCCCCTATTCAATAACTTATCACTTTCAGAATTTTTTGTAATTCAGATTTTCTCAAAAATCAGCATTTATCATAAAAATACGAAAAAAAAGTTTAAGAATGACAGACATACTAATAAATAACAGGCATTTAGACACACATGGCCATATGAATTCTACTGAACATTAAATTTTCTTCTACGATTACCATCAGACTGAAAAAAACTACCAACCAGATATTACTTACTGACACATACGGTTTTCAAGTCAACTAAATACGCTAACTTTTTGTTATCATCCTCGTTTTTCAACTTCCGCTCATTTAAACGGACACTGAAAAAAAAAAAAACTCACACAAACAAGTACTAAGAGTGACCTCGTAAAAAAACAATGGCAAAATATTGCAATACAGCTATTTCTCAGAAAGAAATTACATAATAAATTAGATTTATGAACACATGTTTGGCAGACGTTTTCAATAAAATGTGAAGTATACTGCAAAACATAAAAAATACCAGTTTACTGTCCAGCACAGATATTTTATTTGGCTAGAGGATGGGCCTTAGTCTTGGGTGGCAAGTTTTCTACTTCTTTCTGAATATACAGACCAGTCAATAACTAGGCAAGTAAATTTTCACTACAATCATCTCAGGAAATTTTTGATAGGAATTTCATTTACAGGCTTCTATTTTATAAGCCTTATCAAAGTTTAGTTTAGTTTTTGACTGTCCCGTAAGCACAAAATAATCAAACTTTCAGAACTAATAAAATTAGAAGGTGAGTTTTAGGTTCAGCAGTAGTGTATTATTCAATAATGTAATAATATTAATTTAAAATGTTTGTATAGGTTTTCAATAAAAAACCAAATTATGACGTTTGCAAGACGAGCTTCAAAAAATTTGGAGCTGGTACAAAGACTATGTCATGTGATAGATCACCCTCAACAATGTCACCTTTGCCGAAAAAAAGTAGAAAGCCCTTCAATGTAGGGTTGAAATTAAAACGGTCATGCTTCTTTTGTCAGGTTCTGCGATGGTTTAAAGGTAACGCCTATAGACGATGTTGTTTTTTCACCTTAATAAAAACATGCCCACTAAGTCGAAAAAATCATTAACTTTGTCGTTAATTACTCCCCCAGACCAAAGATAATTTGCAAGTTACACATTTTGCCATTTTTTATATTAAATTTGTAGTAGCTTTGTAAATTTTGATACCTCCACCGCAACACGCTGTTTCAAGTTTCAAGACTTCAAAGAAACCGATTTCGAAATGGCTGTCAATTTTTTTACAACATTTAAAGAAGTCAAATGTTATCAAAATAACAAAATTAAAATGGAAAAAAGCTACGAGTGTGATGACATTGATATAAAAGCAAAACGCAACTATTTTATGTTCAAAGAAGAAACAAATAATGATGATGATGACTATGAACCACCACCCTCTCCTTAGATGCTAACAAAAAACGAAAATAAAACAGAAAAAAAATAGAAGAAAGGCTAACTGACGTATTCAAAAAAAAAAGAAGACAGCAACGAAAAACCAACAAGCAACTAAAAAGAAGAAAACGTAGACATCAAAAACTGTTTGGCTGGAGAAAAAACCTGACACAAGAACACTGAAATGACTCACTGCTGTAAACATCTGTAAACATAGTCACCGAAAGACCTGGTACAAGCTGAGTTGTAAAATTAGCAAACACTGAACTAACAGAATATCACTTCTTCATCACTGATGAAATGGTCACAACCATTGTAAGATTTACCAACCAAACCTTCGTTTCCATTGAAAGTTTGATGGAAAGCAATTACACAGAAACGACAAAGCAAGGCAAACTTGAACAAAATGAGATTTGTGTGCTGCAAAAAATCTATTTGCCCTAAACACCACATAATTGAAAATAATGATATCATCAAATACCAAAATTTGATTTGATTTGTAAAATTTTTTAAAAAAGCACCCTTACGTCAAAATGTTAAATCTTCATCAATTTTCCCTTATACTTTCTTTCCTCGGCTTAATCAATGAAACATTTTTTCCAATGCCCAAAACCAAAAAAAAAAAAAATATATATATATTTTAGAGAGAAAGTTGAGTTTGATTTTGGACCTTTTACAAAAGTCTGTCAAATACACTTAACAGAGAAAATACATCACAAATCATTAAGGAATTATGACATCTTTTATCAGTCAAATTTTTTAGTCAAATAGGCTAATAGATCTTGAGAAATAGAAATTTATTGCATTTTACCAGCCTATAAATTACTTGTATAACATGTGACCAAAATAAAAATGGCACCAATCGCAAACATTAATTTACTCTCGGGTAAAAAAATAGGTCATTCTATGAAGACTCTAAGCTTTACAGTAAACATCAGTTTTTGTTTAAGTGTTACAAAAGCAGATTAATAATAATGATAATTACTTTAGCAGATAATGGAAAAAATTAATGTAGAGTTCCTCTCTAATTATTATAGGATCTGCCAAATTTTATGAGTAGAAAAATCTTAAACATTGAAGAATAAGCTTAGGTAAAAATATGGTTAGTATATACTTTTGTTGAAAATTTCTTGCCTCTAGAGTTCCTAAAAATGCTGGGCAACAAATAAAGATAAATAAAGATTAAATAATCAATAACCAACCCAATTTATTATTAATTCTCGTGATAAAAAGAACTAAACATTAAATAATAATATAATTTTCCTATATTCCATACAATTTCACATACCTTATCAAATGAGGGTTCATGAATTCTGTTCTTACTGTGGCTAACACTTCATTTTGTCCGTATTCAATAAGAGAGAGTTCTCCAGCATTAAAAACCATACAAACCTATAAGAATTTATTATTTCATACAAAATTTAATTAAGATGCGAGATAGGTCAAGCATTTTCCCTGAGGCTCCCAAATTTATATTTTAAGGACGTAATACAAACAAATCATTGCAGGGTTTTGCTAATTATATAAAATATATATTCATATAAATATATAATACATAAACTTAAACAACAGATTTTAGTACTAATCTTTAACCCTGTTAGTCCTATGGGTACACAGAGCGGGTCTTTAAAAACCCGTTTATAATCTTGAGGTCTGCAAAGGGGTCCTTTAAATTATCATTAATTAGGCACTGACATAGCTTGCTCTTTGGAAAATAGATAAATACCAATAAAAACCAAAAACCGCATGCATTTTCGTTTGTTTTTGCCAAAGTTGTTTCAGTTTAAGACGTAGTTTGAAAACTGGCTGAAAATAAAAGAAAATTGATTTCCAAGGTTCCTGGAATTTATGCTGAATGATAGCAATTCAGAAAGTAATGATGGTATTGATTTGGGTGAGGGACTTAGTACCTATTGAGCCTATTGGTGACTGGGACAATGAATCACTGCCTATTGAGCCCATTTTTTCTACTCATGCAGTAGTAGAAAATGTTACTGTTCAGGAAAACTTGCTTCAACTCTTTCAATAATAACCACTGGAAGGAGACGAGTACAAACAAGAGGAGGTGCCTCAAAAGTTCTCCAGACAAATGAAGGTCATCGTGGAAGAATAAATGTTAGTGGTGGTGCTAATCAAGTCGGTGACAACATTGATGGGGATACGCTGAAAATTCAGCTGTTATTTATCGTGAAGGGGACGCTTATCATGGTGGATGACATGGTGCCCTTGGTCATGATAACCCAGCTGTCGGCGGAAATGTTCCAGATGTGGAATGGAAATGGGAAAAAGTTGAGGGAAAATTAGTTGAGGAGTGTCTGAAAGTGACTGTTTTCCGTTTACTGATATTGAGGTTCTCAACATTAGAGTGAGACATAATGCCGCTGAATTAGATTTTTTTGAACTATTTCCAACTGATAAAATTGTGAAGAATAAGTACATGCAACCAACCGATATGCAAATACGTATCGACATGGTCATCCAGAAAAAGCAAACAATAGTTATCTAAATAAATGTACAAATGTCACTGTGCCAGAGTTGAAAAAGTTCTTTGGGTTAGTCATACTGATGGGAATCATACATAAACCATCTATTCGTGACTGTTGGTCAACCAATAATTTATATTGGACTCGCATTTTTTCTAAATCAATGATATGAGATCGGTTTTGTTTGATTTTGAAATTTGTACTTATAAATAGCACAAACTAATTTGAGAACAGTTTCTAGTCCTGGAAAGTACATTAGTGTGGACGAGTCACTAGTATTATTCAAAGGACATTTTCGTTTCAAGCAGTTCATCAGAATCAAACCTGCACGGTTTGGTATCAAATTGTATGAGTTGGCAACTTCTAATAGCATAATATTAGATCTGCTTGTATATTGCGGCAAAAGCATGTTTTTTGAGGATGACCAACACAGTGACATGGCAACCACCGAGAGAATTCCTGAATAAAGATTCTTTTTACGAACAACTTCTGCATCAGTGCAAGGTCATCATCAATTTTGTTAGACCACCTCACACACTTGTGTGGCACCGTCAGAACCAACCGCAGGATCTTTTGTAAGGAGGTAGCAAATATTCAGCTAGAGAAAGGGTCGGCCGGGTTTGCCAGCATAATAATCATAATAATCACATTATTGCAAAAAAGCATAGTGCATCGAAAGACAAATCTGGCAATCAGCAGAAAATTTTGCACATGTTGTCAACATGCTACTCGCCAAATACAATCAGATATATAAGCCGACAATGGTAAAGAGCTACAATATGGTTGGTGTCGACTGGATTGATCAACAATTACATGCAATATAAAGTCTTCAGAAGTCATACAAATGGTACAAAAAGTTAGCTTTTAGGCTCATAATGCAAATGACTCTAAATGCCTTAAAACTTTATCAGCACTAAACTAGTAATGCTTCAATGCCATATTTGTCGTTCTTACATGATTAGATTGCTTTGATGATTTCAGCTAGACCTGTTCCTGTTCTGACAACAATTTATAAACTAGGCACTGACTTACCAGATCACCTTACAGGACGACACTTCCTGTCGCAAAAACAACTGGTTAAAGGAAATAAGAATCCAAGACTAACTAAAATGTGCAGAGTTTGCAATGTCCATCATAAAATTGAATAATTGCTTTTCTCCATGAAATACTGGAATTCACCCAGACAAGTGTTTTGAACTGTACCATATACTTTTAGACTACTCCAAGGAATAACAGTTTGGTGGGAAAATTTATTATATTCTTATTCTTATTACTTTCTTTATTGCTAAAGTCTATTTGACTATTTCCGGAAGCTCAAATTTTGAGGAAATGTTCCTCATATGTACAATAATATTTTTATTATGTTTATATTTGTTTTCTAACAATAAATTTCCTTAAAAAAAAAAAAAAAATAAATTCTTCACCCTGTTTTTGCTCAAGCCGCAACAAAAAAAAAATTTTTTAAATAGATTTTTAGAATAAACAAAGTTAAAGCTGTAGCCAAATTGATCAAGTGGTTAGGTTTTTTGAGGCCTCAAAGATTGATGGTCAAAAATCTAACTTTTGGCTGAGGATATTAGGGGGTTTTCTCTAGGACTGAAAGGGTTAACAAGCTAATGTTAATAAAAAAAATGAACAGATCTCAAAAAAACGTGTGGAAATAACGATAGTTTTTCTTTTTTATAAAACAGTCACTTTCTGCAAGGCTAAAATACCACTATTACGTAGAAAGCTAAAACAAGAAATAAAGAAAAAGCAGGTTTTAAACAAAGTGAAAAAGACATTGGTTGGTGTTTGGTTTAAAGCGTTGGACATCATAATCCAAAGGAAATCAATCAGAAGGCAGAGCTCAATAAGCAAGCAGTACGTGGGAAGAATCTTGTTGAATAAAAGTTTATGTGAAATTTAGGGATCTGTACCATTAAAGGATGAGAAGCAGATCAAACCTTGTAGTTCTTGAGAAAGTATTAAGTTAGTCCAATCATCAGAATGTTGAAATATTATCTGGAAATATTTACTGAACAGGTACAATAAGGAAAAATTTCTGCAATGGGAAAGTGACTGAAAATTCTAACTAAGATCAAAACCAACAAATTTTCCTGAATTTAGTTAAGAAGATGTACACATACAGCCAGCAGAGGCTCCCACCCAAAGATGGTAGCAACATTTAATACATGGTCGAACACATAGATTTACACATATAAAATATATATTCGGGTGAAAGACCTCGACAGACAGACTTTGCAATGGATTCAATGTAAGAATTCCAAAAAAAGTTATTTGAGACCATTACACTGAAAAATCATACTGCATAGATTCAGTTAGTTCACTACCATTCATCAGCACATGGTTTCCTAAAACAGTTTATGAAAAGAAACTTCGTTTTTGAATTATTAACAACCATTTCTCACCCCATTCCACAACAGTGTGAAGATCATCTTCCAAATTAGCTGCAATTTCAACCTAATCAAAAGCATTGTTTGTTTTCCGTACCTCACATATAGCAAAATCATAAAGAAGACCCCTATTTGAAAAACTATAAATGCACCAAAAATCTTGAGATTTGATAGATTGAGTGACCAGATGTTCTTGGTGCTAGTTTTAGTAGAAGAACTTAGCCTCCTCAATGACTCTTCTACAGTCATTGAGGGCTTTGGTAAAAAGACATCTACTCTCAACACAATCACTGCTCTGAAGAAAATAATGCGATTGTTCATCGCAACCAAAATTGCTAGGAAAGACCAAAGGTTCAAATATGATTTCACTTGATACTTTCAAGAGGGAATATAGACATCGATGCCAGCATGAATCCAAGAAGCAATTTCACTAACACATTTCTCTGTATCAAGATTAAAGATGTATTTGAGTGGAATATCATGAGTAAATCCCAAAAAATTTTCCAGTCTCCATGGTGATAGGAAAACAATTTCCTAAGGAAAAATGGCTCATGGGCAGAGTAGATATTAAAGTTAATATCAAAGTTAACCACTGCGTTGTTAAAGTTTCCTAAAAGACTAGAGACAGATATCTTGCAGAATTCAGGAGTCGATGAAAGGAATAAATCAAGTAGACAAGGTTCTTGGTTGTCATGATCAGGAAGACAAGTTAGAGAATTGACCAGTTGAGTAAATGACTGAGAAATTGTAGGTGTCGATACCAGAAATACTAGTAGTTCTAGAGAAAGGCAGTCAGTTAGTGTGGTGGAGTCCCCTAAAACAAAGATATTAGCAGATGGATGAATGACAAGCCTTGCAAATATTTTCAGAAATAGAGTGGATTACACTGCAGGACTTTGTAGAAGGAGAGCGGTATAAAAAGAAATTATAACTGATTGACTGTAAAAGAGATAGATGTAAGCAAAAGTACGATACATAAGGGTTTTCAAGAAAGATTTTGTGAGCTATTCAAAGATTCCCATGGAAAAAGATGCCAAGGCCATGCATGTGAAAATACGAGTCCTTAAGATTGATAGGAAGGTAACCAAGTGCAATAAAGTCAAAGAAACTTATTGAAGGACCAAAATTTGCTTCACAAACTTACGAGTCCTTACGACTGACAGGGATCAAAATTTCATAAACTTACAAGGTCAAGTGATGAACTAGAGAATAAAGATTTCACATGAGAAAAATTACTGTAAAGACCATAAATATTTGGTGAACGCATGAGATAGAAGTCGGGTGATGTTTCACAGCCTAATTTAGATTTATTAGTTATTTTCATAATACAACATCGGGTTTAAAAGAAGTCCTACTGCCTTGTTTGAATGTCTTGTACAGAAAGTCAGCTCTATTATTTTGCCTACCAACTGTGAGTCGCTACAGATGTAGGGTCACCCTCCAAGCGCAACTTGGCACTCAACTGCAACAACATTTAACTATTGTTGATGGAGCAGACTCTCTAAGTTGGCAGCAAAGAATTTGAGATTCTTTTTACCAATCGGCAATGTAGTAACCAGAAAACTATTATCTCAGTACCCTTAACAAAGAGAACTAATGAGCATCCTATACTCATCCGACAAACAAAGACACTAGGAGAACCAGTATTCATCACCCTAGAGCAAATACTGCAATGCATGTAGCGCTGCATCCACACCAATAGGCAAAGAAGGGGTACAAGACTGGGCTATATACTCTACCTACCTCTGAAGAAAATTATTGGCTTGCCAACTGGTGTTTTTATCAAGATTCTAGCAAGTTTACCAAGATTTTAGCAAGAATAAAAATTTTCAAGAATGTCTTTTTTAGTCTGTGTAAGATCTGATTTTATTTCTTCTTCAGCTTCCTTCCTAGTGGTGGCTTTTAGGCTTGCAGAAAACAACTTATTAAAAAAAAAAAAAAAAGAAATTAATGAGCAGATTCTGGGGGAAATTTTTTTTCAAAAACCCGACTGTCACATCGTTTAAAATCCGACTGTCATGTAATTTAAAATCCGGTTGTAACGTCATTTAAAATCCGACTGTCATGTCATTTAGCTAATCATTCGCTTTATGCAAAAAAATTGCCAAAAGGAAAATATTCATTTTAAAAGCGAGGTAAAGATAGAGTCAAAAAGTTGAAAAATTCAAAATTATAGTTAGAAAACTCCCAGTGTTACCTTGGTTCGTGTATTTCAAAAGCTGTGAATTTCCATGGAAAACATATACATTCTTTATGAAAAATTCATGATTAGCCTTCTACCACCAAATAAAATACTCACAAGTTTTAATATAACTGTGCTTCAGTGCAAAACTATTTATTGTTACACTTTATAACAATGTGTATTCAGACTTAAGTGTAACGGCATCATTTTTAAATCTCTAAAAGTGAAGTAAAACATTTTGCTACACTAAGGCTTATCCATGTAGCAAAACAAAAAAAAAATCTAGAAATATAATTGATTAAATCTAGGAACATTTGTAATAAAGAGGTCCATAAAAGATTTAGCAGAAGAAAGTAATGCATTGTAATAAAAAAGGAGTTACAAGTCATAAATATACATTACATTTTCGTTTTCAAAGAAAAATTTCTCATTTCCGCCAGAGTCATGCCAGGGTACCTAAAAGAACAAACAAACTTTTTTTATTAAACGCAAAATCTTGCTGAAAGTGTTAGAAAGAGCAAAAAGAACAAGTTTATCGCATCAAAATTTTAACTTTTCATAAAATCAAGATTGATCTCTAAACTATGGCCAAATAAAAACTTCTTAAATACCGATCTAGTTTTTCAAAATATATTTTTTTCAAGCCTTTCCTTATGAGATCAAGCTATTCTTTCATAATTCACTCCCTATAAGGCCCTGTCACTAATGAGCAAGATATTTAAACAGATGTCCATATGAGTCAAATGAATTCTTCTATGATTTTTTAACCTAAATTTTTTGAAAACCACTATATATAAACATATATATATA